>JAODKC010000110.1:638292-653178 GCA_026777985.1 Mormyrops attenuatus
GCCACATTAGGCCTCTCCGCAGAGGGCTAATGGACCCTCACATGCTCATGCACACAGGCCTCTGCCAGCCATTGTTTCTGTCTACCTAACCACATGCATTGGCGTACTGTACTGTTGACAGAGATGACTCTAGGATTTTTTAAGGTTGGGAACATAAGAGGGGCCGTAATTCATTCAGAGGGGCCGACCTTACCATTAGCCAATGATATGTTTTGAGGCAGTGAGTGATAGGGGCAGGGGCACTCTGGGGACCAATCAGATTTCAGCCGGAATAAATGCCCTTGTGGCCCCACCCCTGTGTGCACCCCTTTCCTTGTACCCAAAGTCCGGTCACTAAGAGTGGAGGGAAGCAGAACAACGTGGGGGTGTCTGCTCTGAACTAAACAGGAAACTCGCAGGGCCCTTCGCGAGTGATGCTACACGATCCCATAAAGCTGGGAGTCCGAATCCCCCCTGGAAGGCCCACGCCTCTTGGGTGCTTGTTTCCCTGATCCCCAGCTTGCTGTGAGCTGCAATGTTGGGGGGGGTCGCTGTGAGGCTTCCTGTCTCCTTCTTTCTGCTCTCCCCCCCCTTTGTCTGCACTCCCCCTGCTACTACTATGCATAATTTATGCAGCTGTTTTGTTGTACATGAGCCCAAGGCCCCACTAATTTCTGTAAAAAATTTTTTTTTTGCTCAATTCTTACTCTTAAGCCTTCCAGGCCCTGCTGCATTTGTGTGCCTTTCCTCCGTGTGCGTGTTTGTCGCGCGTGTGTGTGTGTGTGTGTGTGTGTGTGTGTGTGTGTGCACGGCATCTCCCGCTGGACGTGATTCGTAAAAGTGATGCACCACCCGCTCCGCCCACAGCGTTCCCCCTGTTCAGGGATAATGAACAAGATAGGAAAAAAATGGAGGCGGTCCAAATGAGCCGATGGTTCCATCTCTTTCGCTGGCTGAGACTTGGTTCTGCTCCCTGCTAGTGCCGCGCTGGCGGGACCCGGGGCCCCCGGACGCCACTCCTGCTGATTTATGCTGCGACAGAGGAGCGCATGATTGTATGCGGGAGAGCGGTTGTCTGTATGCACGATGGCAGCTGATGGGAATTAAAAACAGCCTCCCGGGACTGGGAATGCTGGTTATGATTCGTGTATCTACGTATTTAAAAAGAAAAAAACTCACGGTGCTCTGGCTACCCCTCTACAGCAACGCCCCGAAATCGATAGGCGCGCTTCGGCGGGGGAGCTGCAGATGGTGAATGGAGTGAAACCGTCCATGACGACCGGGGGCTCCTGCGAATTTATAGTGATTGCACATGCATATGGTGACCCTTCCGTTTCTCGTTTGTTTTAACGTTAAGGCTGCTGGAAGACGGTCGGCGCAATCATGGACCGCAGAATTGGGGGGATATCTTTTGGAGCGATCAGAGGAATACAGAGATGAACTGTTACAAAAACACTCACCCACAAATAATTTAATGCAAATAGATAAAACTTTATTAATAAAAGCCTGAATTATACCTGTGTTTTTTTTAATACAAATGGTTATATCTGAGTTTTTCAAAAACAAACAGGCAAGTGCATATGCCCCCCCCCCCCCCTTTATAACCCCCTTGTTCATATGCATTCCACAGTCCTTGGGTGCAAGTACCCATCGGCAGGCTGGAGAGGTTTCTAGAAGGAATGAGGTTGCTGGTACTGATGGGCGTTCTCCCCCCCGTCCCACCTTGATAAATTCTTGCCCCCCAGTTGCTCACCTTTCCCTGTAATCCTTATGGGATTACACACTGCTAAAATGTAAATGGGGACGAGTCAGCATTGCTGGGCTGCTTTTTGAAAAAGCGCATCATCTGCCGCTGACCTCGTTAAAGTCCCGCGGAAAAATGTTTGCACCCAGAACAAACGCGTGTCGGTAATCCCCTTTTTTTCTCCATAATCAGAGCAAGGGATGGGAAGAAGGAATCCACCGGGATTTGTGTGGCCCTGGTCCCAGAGCAGCCACATGAGGCTGAGGTGGAATACACAGCTGATAGGGTGGTCCTCGTCGCCGTGGCGACGTCCTCACAAGGCCCCGCCCCACCTGCTGCACTTCCCCGCCTTCTTGCCTATCTTAATCTCCCCCCGCCCCTTTCCCGCCGTTTGTGTTTCGTGACACAGTCGTCTGATGCCGCGTATTTATTGTTTCCAGAAATGGCTTTGCCCTCCCCGTCAAAAAGCCCCAACCCCTTTCCTTCCCAGACCTGTGGGGCGGGGGAGCAGAGGGGCGCGGTTCGGAAAGCCAGCCTACCCCATCGGTGGGAGCTGGAGTGTTTGCGCGGTCTTGAGTGATCCCACATGGTGCTGCATTGCCCGGTGAGTGATTCCCAGAATCCCACAGCTGCTCTTGCCTCTTGAGTCCCCCCCCGTCTGGTTCCTGGGGGTTCGCTGCTGTGGTGACCGCTGACCTACCATGTCTGCTGCCAGGAAGGTCCTCAACCCCGCCCCCCCCCCATCTGCATACTGTTGGGGCACAAGCTTGTGGCTGTGTGTGACAAAAGCCTCCCCCCAGCCTTGCTTTCATCATCACATGGACTGAAACACCCCCCCCCCCGCCTCGTTACAGATGTGGGGGGGTGGTGAGGGGTCATTTTGAGGAAGATACCCGTTTGGGCTAAATGGTCCAAAAACGTTCCGGAACGTCTGAGCCTGACAGTGTCTATAGCCTGCATCCTCCAGACCCCCCCCCAGGTCCCATTTGACAGAGGAACAGAGCGCCATGGAGATGATGTGGGTGGCAGGGTGCAGGTTGGGCCTTAGAGACAGAGTACAACCATTTGGACCCCCACCGAGATCCGATCTGCGAGGGCACTTTAGACTCCCCGTGCCAAGGGGGCTCATATTCCCCCCTCCCAAAGTCCCTGGATCCTGGCCACTCCCCTCTGTGACATGGAGGTGTCCCAATGGTTACATGAGTCTCATTCGTCATCACGTTTCGACCGGCTAATTCCTCAGGTATTGTGACCTTCAGAGAACCTACGGACACACTGGTGGGGCCGCCATAGTGTTGTTCCCCCCCCACACACACATACCACTGCAACAATTAGCAAAGGCAATAATTAAAATCTCTTACTGGGGTCCTGCAGGTTACATCCCGTGTTCATTAATCACCACCACGAGCGTGTGTTTGATGAATCGCCCAGCACGGCACCGGGAACCTTTTTTGTCTCCATCCTTCTCCAACCCCTCCTTCTTTACCCTCTCCTGTTTCCCCCTCTTCTGCTTCACGAGTTTCGGACATGAGCGGATTAATTGATACTCGAGGAATGCGGGCAGCCCGTGTGATGATTAAAGGACTCTGAACGTGCTTGTTTGTGCGCTTGCACGCAGAGTGCGTCCCTCCTGCCTGCACCTTTCAAGTGGGAACTGTACTGTAATTTCTCCGCTCTGTAATTTTTATATTTGGTTTGGTTTTACCATAAGTTGCATTTGCCATGAGTGCTGGGCTCCCCTCAGCGCGAATGCTGTGCTGTCCCCAAGGCAAATGCTGTGCTGTCCCCAAGGCGAATGCTGTGCTGTCCCCAAGGCAAAAGCTGTGCTGTCCCCAAGGCGAATGCTGCGCTGTCCCCAAGGTGAATGCTGTGTTGTCCCCAAGGCAAATGCTGTGCTGTCCCCAAGGCAAATGCTGCGCTGTCCCCAAGGTGAATTCTGCACTGTCCCCAAGGTGAATGCTGTGCTGTCCCCAAGGTGAATGCTGCACTCTCCCCAAGGCAAACGCTGTGCTATCCCCAAGGGAAACGCTGTGCTGTCCTCAAGGCGAATGCTGTGCTGTCCCCAAGACAAACGCTGTGCTATTCCCAAGGCAAATGCTGTGCTATTCCCAAGGCAAATGCTGTGCTGTCCTCAAGGTGAATGCTGTTCTGTCCCCAAGGCAAATGATGTGCTATCCCCAAGGCAAACGCTGTGCTGTCCTCAAGGTGAATGCTGTGCTGTCCCCAAGGCAAATGCTGTGCTATTCCCAAGGCAAACGCTGTGCAGTCCCCAAAGCGAGCACTGGGCTGTCTTCAAAGTGAAGGGCAAGCTGTCCCCAAGATGAATGCTGTGCTTTGCCCAAGGTGAGCGCTGGACTGTCTCTTTTGAGGATGTTTCTAGTGGGGATGCAAAAATGTTACACTCCAATGGTCAGTGTATTTCATTAGAACCACAAACAGAGCTTATTCCCATCTTAGCACGTTAGTAGCATCTGCTCAGCAATAACACAGAAGTGGACCTTTTGCTGATGCCAGGATCGAGCCTTGACAGAAGCATAGGCTGGAATAAGTTGGGAAACACCTCCTTTCCACCATTTCTAGGGAGCTGCGAGGATCTGTGGGGGCCAAATACTCAGGGATCCTTGCGGGGGGCAGGGGTGTGAATGGAGCACGAGAGGCGCGGGACATCCGATCTCCTTTGAGTGAAGACTGGCTCTGATCCGTGCTTTGGTCTGTTTGTTCTGGGGCGGACACTCCGGGAATCACAAGGCGGCATCTGCGGACATCCAACGGCTCGGTGTGTGTGTGTGTGTGTGTGTGTGGCTTTGAATGCAAAGTTTTTGTTAACATTATGTATAATACTCGTATTTTGTGACCATGTCATACGTACCATGTGCATAGTGATAATCCCACAAATAACTATGTCCACTGACCTATGGAATTGGAACTTTCTCCAAAGCGCTTCTAATTTGCTATTGCATTGGCTAGAAAACTGTGCCGTGAGAGCAGAACCGGAAAATGCACCCCGATGCGGAGTGCGGCTTCTGGCTCCGCCTCATATGCACCGCGCTTTCCGCCTTCCCTTCATCTCTCGCCGGCACTGTCTTGTTCTGTCGTTTCTGTGATCACCTGCTGTCGTGTTCTGGACCCAGTCGTCCTCGTTCCATAGCTTCCCCCCTCCCATTACCCAGCTGGCCCCTCTGCCTCGGCCCACCGTGGTCATCTGGACGGCCCCCACCTCCCCGTAACACCCTCGGGGCCAGCAGCTGCCAGGGGTCCAGCGAGGGGCCTCTCTAGGGAACATCAGCGAACCGGGTCACACGACAGTGACAAAATAGGATCAAATGCCTCACCACTGCGAGCTTGTAGTGAGCATAGTGAAGGGGAGTGGGCAGGAATGGCCTGGCGCTCCCCCTGCGTACCGACAGCGTTGACTCCGGTAGCCAGTTTAACAGCTGATGGATTATTAGCACTAATGTCACATTCTGAGATGTAATATCAGATAATCAGTGACCTGAACCTCAAATTATCTTAATTCTGCTACTTTTAAGATGACTTCAGATAGGGGTATTCTTTCTTAGAAGGGAATATTATTATCAGCACTGAGGGATTATTCAGTTGTTTAGGCTTATACTAAAAATTCTTAGGGTATATAGATAGAAATATGCTGTGTATTTTGTTATTTTTAGGTATATGTTGAAGTTAAACATGTTAACGCTGTAAAATACTAAGCCCTAGTTCTTCATTTTGTTCCTGGTTTGTTAGGCGCAGTGGCACGTGATGTTTTGCTTTGGCGTGTCTGTGTATACGTGTGTGTGCGTACCTCACCGAGGGATCTCCTTCGTATTCCGGGCCAACCGAAGTGCCGCTTCAGCCTCAGAGTACAGAGGCGCTAATACCTGCCTTCTTCGCGCTGGAGCATTATAATAGTCAGGTGTGTCCAAATCTCCCTTTAATTGCATTTGCCATCCAGGGCGGCGGATCTGGCTGTTTGAGGGATTACATGCATAATGGTGCGAATGAATCCCAGTAGGATGCAGATCCCCTGCAGGTTTCGCTCCCATTTTCAGCCGCCTGCCATTGACCCTGCTTAGCCGGGACACAATAGAGAATACAAAGTTACCATTAATATCCTCCCCCCCACCTCTGTAGTATTTTCTGTACTTAAAGATCTAGCTTTTATTCTTTCCCAATGGCTGCTCTGCTGACACCCTGACAGGCTGTAAAGAATTAATAACTGTTCCCCAGGAAGTGGGATGTGTAACTTCCTGTAGACGCCGAACCTGCTTCCCTGACTTTCCTGAGTCTGAGTTTCCCGTTCCGCATGCACTCATTTCTGCACTTTTTAATAGACTGCTTAATTATTAAATTTATTTCTCAGTTGCTTCTGGTCAAGATGCGGGCTAAATTAGAAAAAAAATATATATATGCGAGACCCAATTTTCACATCGCGCTTATCTGTGTTCAGGGGCCTCAGCGTAATAAGTGTGAAACGAAGAATTTTGCCAGTCTGCCCAGGTTAATTACTAGCCGGCCCCTGCCCCGGAGCGCTGGCCTCAGTTATCACAGTATCTCCTCCTAACCGAATCGTTTTTCCCTGTGCCGTGTGAAGCACGCGCTTAATGGGAAGATTAGACGCCATTGTTTAGATGTTAATGCGCGGCAGTTGCGCGGGAACGCCGTCGCGTTCAGAATGGCTAGTTTGGGGGCGTCATTGCCCCCCCCCACACTCTTTTCCCACCTTACTTCCTGCGTCCGGCTTTGTCTTGGAACAAGTGTTGGTCAAACACGCCTTTGTTTGTGGCCAGTCGGTCGGCACACCACAGAGAGACCGGGCTGGACAAAGGCGAATGTGTTTCAAGGGGCCGAGGACAGCTGGGCTCAGACTGGCTCTGGAATACTGATTGGGGGGAGGGCGGGGGGCTCACAGGGGAAGGTTAATAGCTGTTAGACAACCGCAGAAGAACCTGCGAGTCCCGACAATGAAGGTGCAGAAAGCTTCGAATTAAGACGGCAACAATAAATCATTTGGTGCTAAGTCCGGCTTAAATTATTATTTTTGTCTGCTGTTATATTATGCTTCCGTGTGTGTGTGCGTGTGTGTGTGTAGTGCGTGTTGGTTGGAGCAGAAATAAGCAGCTTTTTTCGATGCCCTGGGAAGTACTGTCCTATAATAAAATGATTTAATTTGTTCGTAGTATTTCATTCCAAAATGATATTACGCAACGTCGTCCTTTCTCTCCCCGTACGCTCTAATCCTTTTAATGCGTCGTCGCATTACCACAGTCACTAATATCTCTGAGAGCCGCCGCTCCTAACAGGATTGTCTGGGACAAATCTTAAACCAATCTGCTTTTGTTGACAGAACTGGCTGAATGTCACCTCACACAAAGAGGGGCCCCGATTGTTCCTGCCGGTGACGTTGGGGCCCTCAGTTCGTCTGGGACATCGACATGGTGAGGGGGGGTGCAGGGGGGGGTTTGGTCTGGCCCCCGAAGTGGCACAACAGCTGAACAATGGGGGTATCTGCTTGTCTGGGGCCACGGCCGGCCCGAGGTATTTTAATCAGGAACTCTTTGTCCCAGTCGCCGTGTCCTCCTGACACTGCAGCATAAACAAACGCGTTAACAGAAACGTGGTGTTTTTTTTTTTTAGATATGGTTCCTAGCAGTTTCGTAGCTTTTGCAAGACAACTTTTTTCTGCTCTTGGCTCTGTGAAGACGTCTCCCTCCGTTAAAAGGCTCGGACGAGTTGGATGTACTGCATTTCGGCTTATGTTTGGTCCCAGCTGATTTGATGCAACTGAAATATAGCCTGACTATCATTACGTGCTCCGTTATTGAGTTGGTCTCATTGTTTGGCTGGGTCTGCAGCCATGTGGCTGGTGTCGTGTTTGCTCATTCCATACCGTCGGGAAATGGTTCCGATGGCTGTCCAATGGATTTGGGTTCGGCCTTTGGTGACTTTGGTGCTAATGCTCAGTGATCAAGTTTTTTTCTAACAACTGTGGGATGTTACTGGCAGGATTCCTGGTTACCGATGAATCCTCCTTCCTAATGGAGTCAAACCCCATTCCTTCCCATCATTCGGAGTAGACAGTGCTCGACAGTCAGGTGGCAGTATGTGAGGAAAAGGAAGAAGTCACATTTTTAGAATTCTTTTTTAAAGGGGAAGTTCCCGCCCTCCCCTTTAAGGGACGTCTTCAGATGCTTAAAGTGGCGGCCCTTCTCAGCCACTTCTCCCCTACCTTCGCTTCTCATTAAAGACACAGTGGCAGTTTGTCAGAAAGTGCTAAATTTAAGCATCTCGCCTCAAATGTGCGAACGGCCGTGTTTGTTTCGGTGAGCGCGACGCCAATCAATAATCCCTTAGCCCGTGCTCAGCTATCAATTAATGCCACCACTGCTTGTCAAGCTGGATATTTAAAATGTCATCTGGGGGAAAAAAAAATAATTACATATTTGGGAAAACCTCTCCTTGCCCCACATAACCAAATTAACGGGGCCTAGGTAAATGTGGCAATGTAGTAACCCGTCTTTCAAACCTGTCGACGTTGTGAATAAATGGCACCTTCAAGACACAGCATGCTACAAAAGCCCCCCCCACCACCCGTCAAAAAAAAAAAATGCAAAAAGTGTCTTGGGAAAATAAGGTGTTTGGCACATAAGCACGCCCCACTTCTACCCCCCATAATCCTTTGCAGGCTGTTTTACATTCAGTCAAATATGCTGGGGAATAACAAATGTGTCTTAGCTTATTCAGCTAATGGACAGTGCGAGCAGGGCTAGGGCTGTGGAGACAAAACTGTTCGCCCCGCGCCGGGGTGCAGACATGCTTAACGACCGGCCATTGTGCAACAGATGCAGCTAATAGGAGATTTCCTCAAATTATTTCATTAAATTATTTCATTTTCATTTTCAAGCAAATTCATAAATACGGGACTAGTGGAACGAGAGGGAAAAAATTCTTTGCATGATAATAGAAAAAATACATAGCGGGTCAAACCCTATGCAGGTGGCAACAATTAGCTGTAATTTTTGCAGATTGTAATGATCTATAATTTACCAACCGATGATGGCCTAGGCAGTGGCCCCTCCCACAAAAAAAGTTCTTCCCAGCTCCGATTTGGCACACGTCGTTCAGCTGTTAGTCTTTAGCACGGTTGTCGAGAGCGAGGTGGCTGGGGCGGCAGACTGGTGGAGCGGCTGGCTTGCGGGGCAGGCTACCCTGTCGATTCACAGTCGCCCAACACCGGCTCTGCCATCGGCTACCGAGGCTGCCTCCGAGCCTCGCTGCTCGCCAGGATCCCCGCACGTCACTTTCGGAGCGTCGCCGGTTTTATTTCGGTGCCGCGGCCAGCTTTCACATCCCTCTACTTTCACCTGTTTTTTTCTCAGATTGTTCTGGATGCTGCTGGAATGAGTCTTGCGTCTCTCAGAGCTGCTGTCTCTCCTGGCCGATAGCGCTATGCCTGCGTCCGCACCTGGCAGAATCGTTAGAGGTGCTGCGGGTGATATTTAAGGGCAGCTTTCGCACACGGCCTGGACCATAATTCTACCCCCCCAGCCGTGGTTTATCCCCATTTAAAGACTGGGCCACCAAGAAAAAAAGTAGCCCTTGATGTGGGAGGGGCTTCACTGCTGTTTACCTTCACTACCGCCTTCATTTATTTTTGCTCATAAGGAAATAATAAAAAAAAATTGTGAAACTGCAGATAAAAGCAATTTTAAAACATTTTTAAATTGTACCCTTCAAATGAACCCCTCCCCAAGTCATTTTTGTTGGGTTTTTCTGTGGATGATGACAGCTTTAGCAAGAGTTTGACCTTTTTATTTTCGGAGTAAATTGCTATGCTCGGGGACACTAAGACTTAGCATCTGAGCGTCGCATCGGCGTGGCTAATTGGCCACGTTAAGGTTGCCATTCATTATCCAACGATGAATATCCATTTTGCCGCCGCCGCGGGAAGGCTGTCATTTATCGACCTCGGGAGTCAGGGAATCAGTCGGGTCGCGACATCGAGGATGCGCCCTTTGTCTGTTTACCTGCTGAGAAAATGCAATTTTGTAGCACCTTACCCCAAAAATGCTTTTTATTTCAGAATTTAACCGCCATAATTATTGCAAATAACGTCTGTCAGATGGCTGTACCGCACCCGATTGCTGTTTTTATGTTTTGACCTATCTATGAAAGCTGAAAAAAAGAATTAGCTAAATGGAGATGAAAGTGTTTATCAGATCGTTTGTTGCTGGAAATTGCCTCTGAGGGTTTGTTAATTTATTTATTTTATTATTTATTTTTTTTGTCAGTCCTAAGCGGTTTTTTTAGCAAGGTTAAAAATTTGCAGACCACATTTAAGGAGCTGCACTGTCACGGTGAGTTAACTTTCCACCTCAGGAAACGCCGTTTCTTATTAATAGTAAACATTATTATTTCACAGGATTATAAGTATGCACTCTGTCGTCTATTATCTTGCGGTAGCTTTTATCAGTTAGGTTATGCGGATGTTAATTAGCAAAAGTGCCAGAGCCGGCGGTTTTTGCCTCGAAATCGAATTATTTTTCAGAATTTTCTGGACTTAAGAGACTGGGACCCAATTTAATTCGCCCATTGTGAGGAGATGTGGAATAAGTGGCCTCCCAGAGCATGAGGGAGGTCCCGGCAATAGGACGGATAACCCTGAACACTTAAAACCCAGTGAGGACTCTCACGTGTGCCATGCGATTACTGCAAGGCCGTCTCCTTCTCGACAATGCAGGGCGACGCTGTCCCTACCGTCGCCCCGAAAGCATGAAGGGAGGGGCTCTCTGGGGGAGGGGGGTGTTGCCGCTCTACTTAGTGAAAAAGAACGAGATCTTCTTGAGCTGTCCAATGCATCCCGTGTTTCGGTCTCTGCTGAAAGACTCTCTTCTTATTGTTTATTATCTAATCTTTGTGGAAGAGCCGGCCTCGGTTAATGAGATTACAGACGCACAGTGCCACGAATCGTGGGTCGCCGCCTAAGTGCCATCGAAAGTCAATTATCATTTTAAAGGTTCCTCCGTCTCCGCGGCAATGGGCGACGGCACTTTCATTAATCGCTCACGAGTGCGGTGCTGTTTATCGCCGTGGCGAACGGGGTAGCATTGGATGTGTCATTAAATTGTTAAAGCGCGCTGGACTCGGGGTGCGCGGTCACAATAGGACAGGTCTGTCTGGCCACAGGAGAGCAGGGGACCATGCATATGCCCTGCCAGGGATAAATAATCTAGGATAAGTAATTCCCCCATTAGTATGGCTGTTTACATGGGGCTCTAGCCCTAATTCTCAGTCTGTTTTTGAATTGGAAGCTTGTAATGCCATCAGAACAGGTTGCATTACATAGCCATGATCCGCCTCTTTACATGCCGTCCCTTTTATCAGCATGGTCACAGGACGAGAAACACTCACGTGCGGCCCCCAAAATCACAACCTCTCAACATCCTCATTTTTTTTGTACTTTTTTGGAAGGCGCGTCAATCTAGATTTCAGGAGACTCTGGTCGGGAGAGTGTATGTGTGTGTGTATTCTCGTGATGGAGCGTATTGTCCTAATATAGGATTCCACTAGGATTCACGAGGGACAACTCAAACCCTGAGGATTGGACTCAGCGGAGATGTAACTGAACAGGAACGTTTCAGGAGGACTACGTCGTCATTCATTTCTGTGCACCAGCATAGACTGTAAAATGTGAAGTGGAACGGAGCCTCTGTTTCGCGATCATGTTAAATCAAATTGTTATGTGCAATTATCGCTAATTGCTGTTTGGCAGGTGGCGCTGTGCCGCAGTTTAGGGCCGCCAGATCAGTGCGCTCCTCGCGTGTGAGGAATTCCAGTGGGTGCTCCCCTTGACTCAAGTGTGAGACTAACCTCCTTCCCTCTTCTGTCTCCATCACTGCCACAGGTAAAGACGAGCCCAGCAGCTATATCTGCACCACCTGCAAGCAGCCGTTTGGCAGCGCCTGGTTCCTGCTGCAGCACGCGCAAAACACGCATGGGTTCCGCATCTACCTGGAGAGTGAGCATGGCAGCCCGCTTACACCGCATGTGGCCATCACGCCGGGGGCGGGTGCTGACTGCCCCTCCCAAGGACCTGTGCATGGCCTGCACCTGCCCGACGGCGGCCCTTTTGGCCTCATGCGGCTGCCAGGCTCTGTGCCGGCGAGGGATAACGTGCCGCTGAGGGATGGCCGCTACCCGTTGACGCCTCCCCTTTTCAGCCCTCCTCCACGCCACCACCTGGACCCGCACCGCATGGAGCACTTGAGCCCAGAGGACTTGGCGCTGGCCGCCCACCACCCGAGTGCCTTTGACAGGGTTCTGCGCCTCAACCCCTTGCCCCTGGACCCACCGGCCATGGACTTCTCACGCCGGCTGCGGGAGCTGGCCGGCAACCCCTCAGGGTCTTCGCCGCCCCTGTCGCCGAAGCGGCCCAGTCCTATGCAACGGCTCCTGCAACCGTTCCAGGCGGGGGCCAAGACCCCATTCATGGCCACGCCCCCTCTGCCCACCACACAGTCCCCCTCAGGCTCCCAGTCCACACCCAACCACCAGCAGCAGACCACGCCCATGAAGACCAAGTCCTGCGAATTCTGCGGCAAGGCCTTCAAGTTCCAGAGCAACTTGATCGTCCACCGGCGCAGCCACACAGGTGAAAAGCCCTACAAGTGCCACCTGTGCGACCACGCCTGCACACAGGCCAGCAAGCTCAAGCGCCACATGAAGACGCACCTGCACAAGTCCTCACCCATGACCGTCAAGTCGGATGATGGCCTTTCTGCCACCAGCTCCCCGGAGCCGGGCACCAGTGACTTGGTGGGCAGTGCCACTAATGCCCTCAAGTCGGTGGTGGCCAAGTTCAAGAGCGAGAACAACTGCCTGATCCCCGAGAATGGTGAGAATGAGGAGGATGAGGAGGAGGAGGAAGAAGAGGAGGAGGAAGAGGAGGAAGAGGAGGAGGAAGAGGGCGAGGAGGAGGAGCTGGAGAGCGAGAGTGGCCGTGGTGACTACCGCTTCAGCTTGAACCTGGAGGCAGCGCGGCACCATGAAAACAACGGTGGGCGGCTGGGTGCCATCGAGGATAACGGGCCTCGTTCGCTGCCCGAGGGCCTGCAGGACATGGGGCTGGCAGCCAGTATGCAGCACTACAGCGAGGCACTGCGGCAGTGCAAGCGTAGTTCTCTGGGCATCGACGGCGAGGTGCCACGGGACCTCTGCGATGGTGACTCAACTCTGGACCGTGCTGACGAAGGCTGCGGTGGCGCTGTCAACGGACGTGGCTCATCGCCCAGTGAGTCGGCCTCTGTCGGCCTCTCCAAGAAGCTGCTTCTGGGCAGCCCCAGCTCGCTGAGCCCCTTCTCCAAGCGCATCAAGATTGAGAAGGAGTTTGACCTCCCCACACCGACCATCCCCAACACGGACAATGTCTACTCACAGTGGCTGGCCGGCTATGCCGCCTCCCGCCAGCTCAAGGACCCCTTCCTGAACTTCGGAGACTCCCGACAATCGCCATTTGCCTCATCCTCAGAGCACTCCTCGGAGAATGGCAGCCTGCGCTTCTCCACGCCGCCCGGCGAGCTGGATGGGGGCCGCAGTGGCACGGGCAGCGGCGGCAGCACCCCGCACCTGGGCGGGCGACCCAGCTCCAAGGATGGCCGGCGCAGTGACACCTGCGAGTTTTGCGGCAAGATCTTCAAGAACTGCAGCAACCTGACAGTGCACCGGCGCAGCCACACGGGCGAGCGGCCATACAAATGTGAGCTGTGTAGCTACGCCTGCGCCCAGAGCAGCAAGCTCACCCGACACATGAAGACGCACGGGCAGATGGGCAAGGACGTGTACAAATGTGAAATCTGTCAGATGCCTTTTAGCGTGTACAGCACCCTGGAGAAACACATGAAAAAATGGCACAGCGACCGCGTGTTGAACAGTGACATTAAAACCGAGTAGAGCGACATCCGGACCCTTCCTCCCTGTCCTCGGTCCCAGGTCCGCTTCCCCGTTTCACCAGTCCTCCGGAGGCTAGGGGATGACGTGCTAGGCACCAGCACACCTTGTTTCATATTTCTGTTGAATGCATGACCTGTATCGGGGCAATACGATTGCATCGACGCAAATTTGAGCCTTTCTCTTGTGCAATAATTTACCTGTTGTGTACTTTTTCTTTTCTTTTTGTTTTTTTTATATATTTAGACAGCATGTTTTGGCTACTTTTGAGAAGTCGTCCTCGATCGGTTAGTCGTTGAGTAAATGTGTTGCTGTTTCTAGTTTCTGTTTTGAGAGGAATGATTCAAGACCGTGCTGCATACATTCTGTGATACATATCATGTACAGCTCTGGGTCATGGTGTGGAGGGCGGGTGGACGGAGGCGGAGTCTAACCCCCTGGACAGGCTCACAGTCGCAGTTAAACTGATCTTTGTAAAAGGTTTCTGTCCATGTTGGGTTAAAGTGTTCGAATTGGGTTTAGTGCTAAACAGTGGCAGCCATAAATTTCATACAGCGACAGAAGTCATCTGATTCAATTTGTACTATCATTAGATGAAAAAAATAAAAAAAGAGTGCCTTGGATTGTTTTGAAGCTACGCTTGCTAATCCTTCTACTATTCCTTGTTGCTATAAGCCCGGGATCTCAGCTGGTTACTGGAGAAGGGGGTCCGTCAGCCCCAAAAGTAAGGTCCTTGCATCAAGTGTACCTGATACAGTTGACTCTGACAGAATTTTTAAAAAAGTGATGACAAAGGCAAGACACATTTCCAGTTAATCATCTTTTAGCTACCTATTAATTGTGTATTCTTTAAATGCTGACTCTGTTTACTGGCATGGTACATACTGTATTGAATGGGGTTTTAAAAACTTGTTTGACTTTCCGGTACTGTACATAGCGGTACAGCGAATCCACTTGTAAATCATAAGCTCTTGTAACTATTTTTTTTAATGATTTTTAAGAACTTTGTCACTGTTTTTTTAATATATATGTATAAGTAGAACAAATCTCTGATGTTGTTGGTTGGATCTTCAGTGTGCTGACCAGGCAGTATTAATGACTAGAGCACCTGGAATCTGTGGGCATTTTAATGCTGAAAAATGGTGGTGGGGGGGGTCAGAGATTGGAGGAGGTGTGTTTGCGCGTGTGTGTGCGTGTGTGTGGGGTGGGGGGGTTGGTCG
>JAODKC010000110.1:683485-695521 GCA_026777985.1 Mormyrops attenuatus
GGAGCCTCTTCTGCGTTTGGGGGGGGGGGTGGGGGGGGGGGGGGGCCCCCCCATTCCTGAAATGAGACCTGTCACTCGACGCTAGGCCGGCCCGACCGCTGGGTGCTCACGTTTCCTGTCTTTGCGTCTCACTCTTGGCCGGGGCCCCATTTGCTGCTCCTTGGGTGGCTGGGGGGGGGCCCATAGGTACGCTGGCAATGCCTGGTCAGCCCTGCAGGTGTGAGACCCACAGGAGGGGGCTTATAGGGGTCCACCAGCCAGCATGAGCGGACCCAGATGGATGAAGGCCTGTTGTTTTTTTTTTACATTTTTACGGCCACCATGCTGGCTGCTAACCCTCACATCCTGACCAGCGCCTATAAAAAGTGCCCATGGCGTGCTGTGCTACGTACTCTGGGATTTTCTGTGCGGGCAGGCCTCACCACAGCACATGTACAGCGGTTACTGGGGAATTATCTGGAAATCTGACCGTCGCTGAACTGTTTCGAACGGGTTTAACTGGGTGGCGGTAAACCCCGTCACGCAATGATATACAGTAACGGCGCGTGCGAAAACGTGATATACGAGGCGTCTCTCCTCAGTTTTACGGTGGCGAGCTGTGACACTGTCTGGGTTAATCATTGGCTTGTTAAACCACCACCTGCTCGGAGCAGTCCATTGGTCAGATTTCCCGGAGTGTTTTAACAACACTAACCACTTAGCGCTGGGCTGTCTCACCCGTAACTAAATCCTGTGGTATAATCCACTCTTTTCAGGACGCTGGACCCGGTGCACCTATCATGTCTGACGAGTACTTCAGGTGTCGTTACGTTGAAAAGCAGAAAGATGAAATCTGTGTCCTTCCCTGATTGTCCGCTTCCTTTCGCTGGATGATTTGGCACTTCTATAATAACAGGGGCGAATGTGAGACGGCTTCCAGCAGAACTTTTTCAGTTTTGAGCTCATTATATCATGAAAGAATTTCTCAGGCAGCTAAACCCCCCTGTCAGCTGGGGGGCCTTTTTTGGGGAGCCTGAGCCAATGCTTCACCACCCGGTATGATCACGGGCCTGACAGCCGATAGCTTAACCCCAATTTGACCATAATAAAGCAGAGCATGATAACAATATAACAATAAGGTTGATTATAAAAGAAGTTGCAGGAAAATTAAGTCAATACAATAGCAGTTGTGAGAATGTTTGGGTATTTGGAGATAAGTCCATATCCTTTATGTGCAGCTTTAGTGAAATTAATGAAAAATAAAGGTGTTTATACTTTGAACCAAGGATGAAATACAGATTGAAATGAAACTTCCCCCCTTTAAATCAGAAAAGTTGATGTCATTATGTTTTATTCAGTGTGCTTGGATGCATATTTATCCAAGGTGGTGGTGGTCATGGGGGGGCGGGGGGTTTAAACAGGCATTAAACAGAGTAAAAGTGTAAAGGCTTGACTCAACTCAGGGTTTGAAAGGACATGGGGAAGGGGGGAGCACACAGAGACCCAAACGGGTGCCGTGAGCACTCCCTTCAGGCCGCGAGCTCCACACGCCACAGCCTGTCAGTCACTCCCGGGGCCCCTGAGGGGAGAGTGGGCCCTCTGGGGCAAAGGGGGGGGGTTACGCTAAGCTGTTTACGCCACACAGCGGAGTGGATTCCAGCTTTACTCCCTCTTATAAGGTACCCCCCCCTCCCCGAACCCCTGTCGACAGTATGACAAACCGTTAGAGGAGGGGCTTCGTTTTGGCCAATCAGATAGGACAGGGAGGATTCTAGGGGCATTCTCAGGATGGCCGCACCAGTGGCAGGAAGGCCCAGTTCATGTGGAGAACAGGCAGACACCCATAGACTTACGTGTGGGTGCACTGGCTTGTGTGCAGACGGCACGTCCCATTTCTGCCTTGGATTGGCTGTCAGGACACATCCACCGGAGTTAAGGCGCGCGCCGCCGTCCTCCGTGCGTGCGGATCATTAAGCCGCACGCGGACGGGGAGTCGGGAACGCCGCGAAATCCCGCGGGAGAATCCAGGGAGTGCCGTGTCGTGAGCCGTAAATTGCAGGCTGTCATCACCCTGTTCGGAGGAGAAGGTCGGCTTCCTGACCAGAATATGTGAATTTTAGAGGAGGTCGGTTTCAGAGCCGACTGTGAACTCGGAAAAAAAACATATGCCTGTTCAGTTTACCAGCATCCACCCCTGGCATCTGCCAGCCCCAAATATGGGGAGAGGCATACAAACAAATGCAGAAAACATCTCCTCTATAAACCCCAGTAGTAAATGAAATGCATTCTTTAAAGAGTCACTCGTGCAAAATAATTGTAGCACGGAGCTGCTTTCCAGAGGTAATTGATTAATAACCAATGATTGTGGGTGCATTTGGTTCTTCTAGGTGGTAAATCACTCAGCGGGTCCCATGTTTGAAGAGCTCGGTAGCCAAAATCAGCAGCCCTCACGCCTCCTCGTGCAAATCTTTGTCAATTTACCTGTATAAGGATGTAATTGTTAGCATTCGCACTAGACACGGGGGGGGGTTCGGGATTATAAGACCCGTCCAAATCTATTAGAATGCGTTTAATTAAACCAACTGCTGCGTAAGACTAGTCTCTTCCCATATTGCGGTGACAGCTTTAAAACAGAAAAAAGCAGCGTTGTCACAGCGGCCCGAGACCCTGTCACCGCGGCTCGGGATGTGGAATAATGTCTGGGAATAATATCTTAGTTATGCCCGCCCGTGCCTTTTATTTTCGCCTTCAGAAGCCGGCACTTCCCCGAGGATCGCGGGCAGCCCGGTGTCCTCTCTTTACTTTTTTTACTGCGGCTTGCTGTCAGCCGCGGGGAACGGAATAATTCAGCCCCCCGATCGCGGGCCGGTCAGCGCCGGAGAGGAGAGTAATGACACATTAGTTTTTCTGAGTGACCCGGCTGGCTTCCTCTCCATAATAAATATCCTGAGAGTAAAACAAGCGATGGGCGCTTCTTCTAATACACACGCAGCGAGCCCTCAGAAAGCTGCCAGCGCTCGTTAGAGTCAGGCAAGAAGAAGAAGGAGGAGGGGAAATAAGGAGAGTAACTTCGCTTTAGGTGACGGAATTATATCTGCATTATTAAATATTTCATAAGTTCGCCTTCAAATGTGAAACGGTTTTTTTCTCGCTCTATATATAGTCAATGAGAAGTCCGACGCAGTTCCAAGCCAGCAAAGTCATTTGTTGCCCGGAACACAAATTTAGGCACCATAAGGCAGCAACATGGTTTTTTATGGTGATTACTTATTTATTTATTTTCTTTCACTGGCTGCCAGGATTTTAGGTTTTCGGATCAAAGGCCTCTCCACTTATTTCTGGGCTCTGAGAATTTTCACGCCCATCGCAGAGAACACGGGCGGTTCTCCACTGACGTAAGCGATCCCTTCCACAAATCCTTAGGCAAGTCAAATTTTACGTAAGTTGAATTTACCTTCCCATACTATTCAAGCCTTCATAGAGCAAAAAACGCGTAACCCAAAAGACATACGCAGGCCCATAGCCAGAAATGAATTTCAACAGGGGTCCAGCAAATTTCGTTATTTAACAGGGGTTCAATTGCCTAATTTTTACTAGCTTACGTGGCTAGAACACACTTTAAATAAAAGAAAAGCTAATGGGTAAATTTGTTAAAGGCGTATGTCGCATTAGCACTTCCATAAACTGTAAGTAACTTGGATATTTTTTGAGTTAAATCTGGAATTACTTAAGTTGGGTTTACGTAAGTTTGACAGCTGCCTGTATAATATTAATCACACTAATAATAATGGTGATGGTGCTGCATGCCCAGTGGCCCCCGTTACCTGTTGCCGTGAAGATGGATCATTCCGACCCCTCTTCTTCATGCTGTTAGAGTTTTCACCTGAAACATGGAGTGGACGATTCCATTATGTGGGGGGTGCTTCCCCTTCTGGGGAGCTGAGCGGCCCCACGCAGTGGAAACTCTGGGGGTCGCTCTTAACTTTGCTGGCCTCCTAATTGTGGTAATTATGGCCCCATGGATGATGCTCTTGGTATCACGCTGAACGAAAAGAAGCCATGCACTCAGGCAGACCTGCGGGGGCCCACCGAGGAGAAAAGCTGTGTTTTTGCTTTTGAGTTTTCCTAATACTTCCTGGGTAGGATTTGAGTTGGCGTGGGCGTGTCTGTGGGTGATGGTCAAAGTGAGCTGACACGTGGTCTCACTGAATGAGACGTGTACACTACTGCAGACCAGAAAACAGCCCCCCCCCCCAAACACCTTGTCTTATTTGGCCGTTCCCGTTTTTTCCATGGGGACAAAGGCGCTTGTCCATCTCTGATGGACTGCGTTATTGGCTTATCTTCCTGAACGCCTTTTGTTTTCTGAGGTTTCTTTGTGCAAGAGTGAAAAGACAGAATGAGACAAAGGAGAAAAAAGAAGCGGGAAAACAAATGGGGCATCTTTTTGGGGAAGCGTGGCGCTACAAACTGGCTTTTTGCAGGATAGAATTTGCAGGCACGACAGATTCTGAAGTGTAAATGATCGATCACAGCAGTTCCCCAGTGCCTGACCTCAGCAAGGCCCTTTTCCTCCACATGCAATGGCCACAAGGTGCCATTGGTGGGAGCCCAAGCAGGCTAGGAGCTCACAGTGCATGCTGGGAGGTGAAAGCTGCCACAACATGGTCCACTGCCTGAGTGGGGACCTGTCTTAAAGCAAGTACGGTCTAGGGGTTACGATTGTCCCATATGCTAACTGTATCTGGGATTGCGCTAAACTAATCGGACAGATTTTGACCTGACATTATGTCAAAAGGGAGATTTGTATCTAAACAAGATAAAAGAGTGGAAAGAAGTATCGAGAAGGAATGCGAGTCAGATTAAGTGGCTTTCTTAAATTTTCTAGAAAACGACAAGAGATGCAAATACTTTAACAGGGTTTGTTCTAGTGTTGGTTGCTGAGGATGGCTAGATGACTCACCACCCCAATGATATATCGCTACAGAATAAACAATAAAAAGAGAACAGGTTCAAGCAGACCATGGCTGGTAGATGCAGCGTCTGTGCGGCAGCGTACACGGAACGAAATGTAATGGATGGGCCCTGCTCTTGCTGGACAGATCTGAGAGTCGGCCATTTTTTTGCCATCGGTTGGGTCCCATTCCTGTACGGGAGGCCACTCGGAGGCGTGAGGCGGTCTGTAATTAGCAGCTGCGTTTGAAGAAGGGCGATGGCCAGGGGAAAGAACAGCAAGCCGGCTCTGCGGAGACCACAGAGACGAGAGGACCTGCCCCCCGTCACGCGAGTCTCTGCCCTCTTTTATTAAAACCTGATTAAAGTTTTCCCCCCTTCCTTTCTAAACACTGTTTGCCCTGAGAGGATGATAACCCCTGTGCCATGGAAAGATAAAAAGAACAATTGTTAATGAAAGAGAGGACACAAAAAAAATCTCCCAAAAAAAGACAGTCGCAGCATTTTTGAAAATTAATGAAATTGCACATCAAATGAATAATAGATTAAGGAAATGCTACATTAGACGTTATGAGATAACGTTCTCCTTCCGTCGAGTTGCACAAATGGAATACGTAATCCTCGGCAAGCTCAAAGAAAGGACGCCAGGTTGAAGTGCTGAAAGAAAACAGGTTTATGTTCACTTGTCCTTTGAAGATAATTGAAACGACTGTGCTTGGAAAAAAAAAACAGTCACTGCCTACTGATCAGTCAGACTGTTGTTGTTATGGTGGGACAATAATGGGATTTTGTTTTTTGCTTTTTAGAGGGAATTTTTTTTCCTACCACAAATCACTTCAAATGTGCACTCGTGCTCGAGTTCCCCTTTAATGAATTAAGTCCTCTGAAATCCCGCTAAAAATAAACCGGTGCGGCCGGAAGATCCTACGTCAAACTGAGCAATTAAAAGTTGGATGTACGAGCGCCCAGGCTGCACATCAAAACCGGATCTCTAACGTGATTATTGCTATAAGACATTAACCAAGGAGGAGGAGTTTATCCATTTACTTTATTATTTATTTAGCAGACCCTTTTTATCCAAAGCTACATACAATAGAGAAAGCAACAACAGCCAGTCCCTGGAGTAATTGGCGATTAAGGGCCTCGCTCAGGGGTCCTTTTCTCTTTAGATTACCAATATAGTTATTTTTCTCAATCAAAAACATTTTGCCATGGACACAGACGAGTCTTGCCACAGACACGTTTATCGATGTATAGACAGGTTGATGATCCCTGCACCTACCTGTCCGTCTGTCCGTCCATCCATCCATCTTCGGACCTGGTCAGAGTTACAGGGAGCCTTGAGCGTACCTTTGGTGAGACAGGGCACAAAACTGGGGTATACCCTGGACAGGATACCAGTCTATTGCATCACATTCCTTATTTACACTGTTATTGTAAATATCTGGCTTGACAATGAACACTTTTACTCTTTTTTACAGTTTGTTTTTTGCCAGTCCACAGTAGTAAATTGGACATGGGACTGGCGCTCTTATTGGACCCAAGTCCCGTGATTCACACCTGGGGACCTTGACCTGAGAGCCTCCTGCTCATTGTCTCTGGGCCAGCGGAGCACACAGGTTTTACTGGGGACAATAAAAGCAACACAGATCGGGTTGGGGGGGGGGGGTAGCTTGTTGACTTAGCTGTAGGAAGGGATTAAATGGCTCATTGGCAATAGCACAGAGTGTGAAGCGATCATCCCCCAGCCGGGGAGAAGACCACTGGCCCGGACGAGCAAATCATATGGTCATTAAATACCGCCAGCCGATAGCCAGAGGACACCATCCAGGGTGAGCATTTACAAGCCGGCACAGTGGCGCTCCAGCTAGGGCGGCCGAAACGGAAGGCCAGCCTGACGGGGTCGGCGAGCCGTAGTCGCTCAGGGGAGGCCTCGCTGTTCCTGGTGGGCTAATCAAAGCCACCTCCCCATGCCGCTTGCCTCCGCTCGCTCCTGATTGGTTTAGGTGACATTTTAAAAACTCTCCGCTGACCTGTCATTATGACACGCGCACCCTTTTGGTGACTAACAGCTGTTTTAAAACTTTTATTCCCACTACCATGAGAGTAGCCCAAGCCTGTACGCTCGGCTTGTTATATCAATACGAGACAGCCCTAACTCTCACCCGGACCCCAGCCTCAGTGCTAGGCATCTTAAACACAGGAAGTGAGCAGAGTCATTGTACGATATCATACTACATCACCCAGGAATGTTTAATATAGACAGTAGTTCTCTAGTTACAGCATCTTAGAGCATATTAACAATGAAAAGCTTTTGGGGGAATCAATCGAGGCCAACCATTAAGACACCAATGCACCATTCAATAAATTAAAATATAAATATTTAAGTATCACTTTTTATGAACGCTGTGTAAAAAGGCATCACAGTATGGCCATGTTTATTATGCATTATGAATGCTCTATGAAGCGCTCATCTAAAATGCACTATAAATACCTTCATAATGCAGTACAAAGCATCCTTAATTCTTATACCGACCATTATAATGCATTAAGAAGGCATCTATAGTGCATTATAGATGGGAGCTTCATTGGAGCTTATGAAGTATTATAATGAACACAATAATGCCTTATGACTGTCAGTAGAAGATGTGGTAATGCTTTATTAATTCTTATACAAACCATTATAGATGACAGTGTTACGAATATTTTTAAATATATTAAACTGCATCATAATTGACTGGCATTTAATAGCATTGGTATAGATCACCAAGTTGACTGTTTATGGGAAGAGGGAAGACATTAATACTTTTTTTCTTACCTTAAGCCCAATAAGGCTGCTCAGGGATGTTCAAGATGCTCACTGATGGAGACCAAGGCTTCAGCATCTCTGTCACTGCTATCAATACATTTTCCTGCATTCATCCATCTTCCGTAACCATTTACCCGGTGCAGAGTTACAGGGGCCTGGAGTCTATCCCAGGCCGCTCAGGGCAGCAGGCGGGGGCCAGCCTGGGCAGGATGCCAGCCCATCACAGGGATCACACACATACACACACACACACACACACACACACACATACACTCCTGCGTGCTTTTTGACTGTGCGAGGGATCCCGAGCACTCGTAAGCAACCCCACGCAACGTGTGAAGAGCATGCAAACTCCGCACACAGAGAGTGGGGGCAGGATTCAAACCCCCGCCGCTGGCAGTTGGGGAGACAGGAGACGAGTCCATGGATGCGTCCGCCCGCATCTGAAATTCATGTGACAGAATTTGTGGCGCTCATCCTGCAGGTATGTTTTCGTTTGTAGAGCTGACATTGTACACCGGTACACTTTTCACCTTCTGCAAGTGATGTCTGGGCATGTCACTGTACAGTTGATTTTACGTATATAAGTTTGTTTGAGTTCATGCATGTCTACTGCGTGTTGATTTTGTATTGTGAAAATTTCCAATGCATATGTTGGACATGGCTAGTAAAACATCTTCATTCATAAATATTAATGCAAACAGAGCAATATGCAGCTTTTCCTGATGTAAAATTATGGAAATGAGATCCTTTGGACCAACGGTACATCCTGATTGGCTGACCACATGTCATTCATAAATTGCGCAAATTTTACATTAAGTGGAATGCTGAAAAATTCTGTAATGTAACCTCAGATGAAACATAAAATCTGCCCAAAGATCTTTGTCAGTTTTCAACAGATAAAGGCTTTTAATTTTGACCAAAGTCATTCTGTCAGGTTCCCATGGTACAAAAGTTGCTCCACTTAAATTGTAATAGATCATAAATGTTTTTAAAAATGAGTTACGTAACTTGATTTTTTGGTTTCAGCAGCATTGCAAACTGAAGGCAATCTAAAGACAAAAGGCTGTTTTTTTGCAAAATAAATGCCATTTCTATGGACATGCATTTCAATGAGCCACTTATAATAGAAGAGAAATGAGTCTTCCAAACAGCATTGCCCTGGAAAAAACGACCTGACCTTGATGTGTCTTATCACCCTGGGAACACTGAGAGCGAGAGGGCTTCGCAGTGTTCTGGCAAACCGTTTTTATAATATGCTGGCTGATTTCCATGGCAAGGGACAATTTCATGTGCTTCAGGAGTAATCAACTGTACAGCTGAACGCTATTTAGCGAGACCCTACTCTCGGACACGTCAGATGTGTTGTTTATCCTGCTTTTTGGTTCAATTGTGGTTAGCAGTATATAAAGGGGTGGGGCCAGAGGGGCACTGACACTAGCTGAAAGCTGATTGGCCCCTAGACTCTCCACCGTACTGTCACTCACCGTTTCAAAACATATCATTGGCTAAATATAATGTTGGCCCCTCAAAGGGCATAAGAATCGGGGCGGGGTGTCACCATGCACCATGCTACATGTCACGTGGAGCCATGTACACGAGGTCCACGGCTAAGGATGGGGACTGGCACGGCGGCCATGTTTGCTGGTTTAACATGGTGCGGAAGGCTGACGATCATCTCTTTCAGCAGCTCAGGGCCGATCACAAGAGTAACTGCAGCACGCAGAGGATTACGATGGCGGTCTTTGTGTGTGTATGAGATTATGGCCTCACAGCAGATTAGGGTGCAAGGATTAAATTGGAGTCCTCGCAAAAATTCCCATGTGTATCTGCAGCTGTTGTGTTCGTGAGTTCCCGTCATGTCTCTGTACCCCTCATTCCCCCAGCGCGAGTCACCGTCAATGAACGGAGTCATTGCACTTCGCTGTGACTCTTAGGCATGCCTGCGAATGTATTGTATGTGTCATTGCATTGGTCTGTTTCATTTATGTTAGACTTAGTGAGTTCTGATCTTATTTGGCTTTGTGTAAAAGCATGCTATTTGCAGATCTAAAAATGGATCTGCTTTGTGTAAAAGGAAAACTTTTTTGATAATGTCTTTAGATGTGTATTCCGAAAAAAAAACGATATTATTTAAAACTTGCTTATTCTGATTATAACAATGTACAGTAACAGTTTACATGACCTGCACCCCATTATGCATTCATAATGCATTCGTAGAATGTTCAGTGCATCTTCATAATGCATTAGAACATTCAGTGCACCTTCATAATGCATTCATAGAACATTCATAAGCAGCAAGTATATATACCATCACATTCCAATATACCTTAACAGCTTTAATAAACGTCAATAACAGACATTATATGATTATGTATGATAATTATAATGTTTGTTATTATCATATAATGTTTGTTATTAATGTATATCAATGCTGTTAAGGTATGTTAGGATGTTTAGGTATACATACTTGCTACAGATGCATGTCCTTTGAATGCATTATGAAGGTGCACTGAATGTTCTATGAATGCATTATGAATGCATTATGAAGGTGCAGTGTTACCCAAAGTAAATAATTAACTTATAGTGTTATCTTGTTATTATGATATGGGAAACACCAGCATGTCCTGTGATGGGCTCCTGTCCAGGATGTACCCCAGCCTCCCACCCATGACTCTGATCAGGAAAAATGATTGGAAGCCGAATGGACAGAAACACCAGCAGTACGTAGCTGGGGACAGACTGCAGCCTGCTGAACATCAGAGAGCACCTGTGCGCTACGTCTCGACCCGCGTCAGGTTGGCTGGCCAGTCTGCTTTGGGCTCCCTGCAGTTATCGCTTATTTTCCCCTGTTTTATTTAAATTTGTTTATTTTAAACCTGGGGCCTGTATTACGAAGATGGATTTCCAGGTTAGCAAGATAACTTATCGAATTTAAGGTAGTCTGCACTAAATGCAAATGAACGAAAATAAAGTCCATTAAAATTGGGATACCTTAAATCCGACAAGTTATCTAGCTAACCAACAAATCTCGCTTTGTGATACAGGCCCAGGGTTTTAATTTCGTCACAGATTTCACACAGGATGCCAGTGCCTGCCATTGTATCCGACTGTGATTTTATTTGTTTATTTGTTTGTTTATTTATTTGTCGTTTTGTTGCTCAGCCATTTGTTAAGAATTTTTTTTAGATTTTTTATTTTTTTTAAATTTTAGGAGACTTATCCAAGTTAACTGAATTATATACAGCGTAAATTCAGATTTTTATTGACACACTTACGTTCGCAAACGGCATATGCTCCATAGGGCCTGATATTTCTGTGTATATCTATGAAGCATTACTCTTATAATCTTATTGGTGGTAATCGACTGATATTAACATGACTTTACAAATGAGACCTCGCCGTTTAAGTGTGCGCTCGTGCCCTGTGGTTAACCACAAAACAGCACTCGCAAATCTGCAAAACAAACAGGGCGATATCGCAACCAAACATTTACTTTGCTCTGCAAAACGCTCTCAGACTCAACTGAGACGCTAAAGTAATTTGAAAGTTAAGATCTTAATAGGTTATACTTTTGGATATCCAATTATATGTGTTTTTTTTTAATACCTTCATTTTAAAACGTCCATTGGGAAATCTGGACTGGGAATGGCCCCGGACCAAAACAGATGACCGCATAATGATAGTTGAAAGATTTCAAAGAACCACAGCGCGGCTTTAAAAAGGGATGCAGAAATATGGGTTTTCAGTCATGTTAACTACTGGCTATAATCATATCTCAGCATGAAGTTATTTCCAAATGACAGAGCCGGAAAGATACTGCAAATCAGCACAATAAATTCAAAAGCTACCTGTTGTTTTACTGCTGTTCACTGCGCTGGCACATGGAGTGTGGAGGCCTTTCGAGAGTGAAAACCTGAACGTCAGATACGTGGCGGGGGGTCGGGGGGGACACTGACCTCGGCTTCCTGACCGCGTGTGAGTCAGCACCACATGACGCCTGTTATCTCCCATGTCGGATGGGTCTCCTTTAGGCAGGCTTGTAATTTCAGATTACCGGGTGCGTCGGCGTCCGTGTGTAATCTAGGCACAGATTTAGGACGGGCCCGTGACCCAAACCCTGGCCGCCAATCGCCGATACGCTCCCCCTCCCCCTCGGCCAATCAAAGAAACCTCAGCTCCAGAAATGGACGTGGGTCGCAACCTCATCTGCAGCCCTTGGCTAAAAATACGGCGTGCAGACAACAACAACAAGCAAACAGCCCGGCCACACCAGAGCTTTCCCACCGCCCCCC
>JAODKC010000110.1:707751-722751 GCA_026777985.1 Mormyrops attenuatus
CTGCTTACCAGAAACGACCTGCCTGTGACCAATCACAGCAAGGTTTTAAACCCATTTTGGGAAAACCCAATAGGGAAGGAGAAGTAGAAGAGATAGAGAAAAAACAAGTTGAGTCATTTCCCTCTCTTCTTACAGTAGAGAGGCTTGTTTCAAGGCCTCACTTTATTTAAACAATTCATTAGGGTCAGACACTGCAGGTCTTTGGCTGGAGAGAGAGGGAGGCACCGTTGCTGCAGGCCAGAACCACCACTTACATACCTAAGGTGCCCATCGAGAAGGGAAGCACATCAAACCATCAGTGCAGGTGCGAGTTAATTCCAGATAAAAAGCATTTAACCAGCATTTAACCGGACCTGGGTGTGGAAAGAGACGACACACACATGAGAGATAGAGTGAGGCGGACCTGACTCCAGGCAGCTTCCTTTTCATTTAATTTCACCTATTATGTTTTCCAAAACCTCAAGTTCTTATAAAACACGTCTCACCACAAAGGCACAGATGCCTCTTATTTCCTACTCTAATGACTTAATACTTGCCGCCCCCCCCACACTTCGTCAACCTAATTATTTTGAATAAAAGCACAAAGTCAGCATGGTCCTTGATTTCTGCCTTGAGCCCCCCGGTGAACTTTGCGGTACGTTTTAGTGGCTGAAGCTGATTCACGTAATGCTGGCTGCAGAATCTGGAGAGACCTTTAACCTTCTGCACCTAAGATTCCTCAAGTTTTAAGCGGAAACAATGGACCTACATATTATCATAGGAAATGAAATTAATCTCCAGTTTGTTCAATTTACAAGTTCTCCCTGTTCTAGTTTATGGTCCCTCCCCATGCAGTTTGCCAGTTTTTTTTTGTTTTTTTTTTTAGATTTGACATAACAAATGATAAAGGGCTATAGAGGTTCCAGAACTTTCTTTCAAGTACAAACAGCCTAAAGCTCTTTATTTTTCTAAGTAAAGGTGCGAGTACCTACAATTCACCCTCGTTAACATTTTTGACTTTCAAACCCGTGTGCAGTTCTCTTCGATGAAAATGTTTAGAGTTGTGTGGCCACACAGTTAAGAGCAAGTGAATGCTCGCTGTAGACAGGCGACACCACAGATAGAGAACGTGCAGTGGCAGTATGGGAGCCAAGGTGGGGGGCCGAGGGGGAGTGAGAGAATGCACCCATCTCTCATTGCATCCTTGACTACCTTACGTAACACGTCAGGCGTTCATATGACATGTGATACGGCCAGAAGAAAGTTAAACACACTCACAGGTCCAAGGAAAGCATATCATTTTTCAGCACTCCATTTTTTTCAAGAAAAATACTTTAAAACATTTAAGAAAAACATTTAAAAGTTTGGCAATGTATTTTTTACCCTATACCCATACTCATGTCGTGTTATTTTGTTTGTAAATAAAATCTGCTGCATGGCGCAAACGTCACGTCATATATTGAAGTCATTTCCTCTAAATATGTGTGAAACTCATTAGACTCAATGAGGCTTTAAAAAGTGAGCATAATTTTTTGAACATATACCTCCTCTTGACTGTAAAGTATAAAAATAATCCATACTGCATTGTGATAATTATAATGAATGGTTCCCGCTCCTTTAACTTTGGAAATACTCTCGAGTAAGTGGTCTCATCTTTGCGCTCATATTCAATTACCTGAGACATCATCGGAAAAAGAGCTTACAATAAAGTCTTACAATAAATCTGTCTTGCTCTGAAATAAAGGAGCTGTGTGCAAATGCGCTCCGTATTCAGAGATGGGGTTACTTTAAAGCATTAAAATTAAGTGTTTGAGTTCTCCTTTGAAGGCTAGATAATGGCAGGGAATGCTGGGATAGATAGAGCGGGGCCAGCGGCAAGCTATGGAAGAGCAATTAAAATTGCACACACAGCTGAAGAAGAAATCTTTTTCAAAGTCTGAATCATCTTTTTGGGGGCAGGGGACTGTGGACTATTAGGAGATGCCCGGGTGTTTCAAAGCAGCCTCCGCATGGCTGGAAAACCGCAACCCTTCCCGCCTGTAGTGTTGGCCATTTTTTTCTGCCGCCTGCCTGTCTTTTTAAGCTAGCTGCTTGCGTTTCCCAACATCCCCAGGAAAACTGAAACTCTGTCCCAAAGCGGTGTCAGGGTCCCCTTTGCCGAACGTGGCTCCTGCGACCGCCACTTGCTCGTGCTGTGCTGCTCGTTCATGGAGGATGATGATGCTCCAGGATCACTTGCTAATGGCGTTCTTTGCTTTACATTTGCGTGGGGACTCGGGGCCTCGGCGTTGGCTGTATTCGTTTCACAATGTCGATGATTGTGTCTTCCTGTCTTTCAGCATCTGTGAGGGTATAAGTGCTTGTGAGGGTGTATACTGTATGAAAACCTCTTATACCACATCACTCCTGAATTCTCGATTCTGATTGGTCAGAAGGGCGTTGATTCATTTTCTATGACCGCACACCTATTGCCAGCCAGGCGAATCACAGTAGTGAATCAACGCACTGCTATAATCATTAATCCTAACTAATGCTACTTAAAATGCCAGAGCTAGAACACAATTTAAAATTAGCGGAAACTAAACAGAAACGTTTAATCATTGGCGGATGAAAATAGTGCTACTCATAAACGTTTTGTCGGATCATAAATGTCAAAATCATGTCTTTAGGTACAAACGTAAGCCAAATGTATAACAGTGGTATAAGTGGGTTAATGCACTCCAAACCGTGAATTATATGCTTTTTGACCCTTACTTAAGTACATGCCTCATAATACAGAAAGGAAAAAAAGTGAGTTTAGCATTTGCCTACTTGTTTTGCGACTTTACTTGTTTTACAGTTAATTTCAGAATATATGTATATGTATATATTGCTGGGTGTCACTGAACTTCCTCATCGTTTATCTCTCCCCACGTTGGCTCAGCTTAGCTACATATTACGCAGCATCATAGCCCTGTAAATGGTAATTTTGCATTCTGTATAAATTTTTGGCCACGTAGCTTCATTACTGCGTCTGTCATACTGCCTTCTTCAGTTAATTACAAGGTCATGAAGCAATTTGTAATATCCAAGAGCCGACCCCCTTCCAAACACCTCGCGCATTATGCAAAGACGCCAGATGCTGATGACGCCCTCTAAGCAAGTCGGTGGGAGGGGTGAGGGAGGCAGGAAGCAGGGGGAGGGGCTGAGCAGGAGGGCGGGCGGCGTGTGCATTTATGTAGATGCTCTGCTTCTGGTGTACCTGGCCTGAAGTTGGCCTTCGTTGGACTTAGATGTGTCATCAGGGTTGATCAGTCCACTGGCGATGGTCACCTTGCCATGTCCTCATTAAGGGCAGCTTGTAACTAGAGCTATAATTTCACCTGAGAATAGCGAGACTAAAAATGATCTGGAGCTGAATCTGGAGACATCGTCTGTGCTGTGCGTTTGGTAATTTGCAGATCAAAAGGAACAAACCTAGACAATAACAGCGCCGACTACTGTAAGGACAAGAGCAATGAAGGATTTGTATGATCAGAAATAATATCATCAAGATGATTAAGATTTATTTGAGTTTATTTTCTTATCAGGGCCCTTTAAACAAAGAACCCCTTTCTCAAATTCAAGGAAATATATATTTCTCATAAAGGCACTGTAATAGTTCAATATCTGTTGATTTTTACTTTTTTTTTCTAACCAATCTTTCCAGTATAATCAAACAGTTGGGATGACACTGAATAATATTATTAATAAAAACTGGCAATAGATGAGTGAAATGGTTCAATTTAAAGTCAGGCACTCGCATTCTTCACCTTGTAATCCTTGAATCTTTTAAATCACAGAAGATGAACGACAGAGAGAAGGTGGGAAAAGATTACATGTGAACAAAGTGCAGAGTGAAGCAGCAATGTAAAGCACTGGGCCATCATTTCACCTGATTTAAAGTGAACCACAGTGGACACAATTGTCCTACTACAGAGGACTGTGGTCTTGTGCTGTACTAAAGTCTACATTCAGGTTGTTGATCAAAAATGCAATGGGCTACCACAAACATCATGGACAACAACAAAAAAGCAGAAGTTAGACTTCAAACTTAATGAAGTTTAAAGGTCTGTAAGTGGCACAATCAAATAGGTCTTTCCCTTTTTTTAGTAATAGGATAATTAGCGATACATTTTGGTCTCTGTGAAAGGACTCGTTTTCTAAGGCGTAATTGATTGAATCCGATATTAACGGACAGACCAAATCCCACATGACTAAAAGTAATTCTGGGGGTATGGCATCTAGGCCAGGAGATTTTCTTCCTGCATGACGCCCCATTCCAGCTCGAATAAAGTTAATAGGCCATCTCATAGTTGGCTTTGTTCATGTCTTAAAGGGAATCTCTCTATACCAGAGTTTCCCACTCCGGTCCTCAGGGACCCACATCCGCTCCACATTTTTGCTCCCTCCCAGCTCCCTGCCAGACAGTCCACATTTTTTGCTCCACAAAAACGTTAACTGTATGTGGGTCCCCGAGGACCGGGTTGGGAAACAGCTTTCTAAACTATTCTGAATAGTTTGGAGTTTGGCTGTGTTCTGTATAACAGGAAATGCAACTATTTATTAAACAAATTTTATTTGGCATTATTGGTTGTACAAAATTTAATTGATGCAAATGTTTAACTGTTTTAGGATCTGTTTACTTTGGGTTTCCCTGGGTGCAAGACGACAACAGTGGAGCTTATCGAACGCAGTTTGTGGAAATGTTTCCTTGTCGTTCTGCAGACAATTTTGTCATCGTTTCCTTTAAAGTTAAATTGTGTTTTTTTTTTTTCCAAGGGCTGGCCCACTTTTTGTTTGGTGGCTAGCAAATATGGTACAATTACCTCTCAAAAAGCTTTTGGCTCCATCCCAAAACACCTGTGGATTGCTGTTGACCTTGAGTTTATCGTAATTAATTCAGCCAAGGATTAAAAATGTAAAAGAAAAAAACAATGTGAAGAATGTATTTTACAAATTCACCTGTTTATTTCAAGTGATTTTGGTTGAAATTATATAGAATTATGTAACGCTGTTGCATTTGATAACTGGATGAGAAAGGTATTATATCTTTATTATTAACTTTTTAAAGTGTGACAGCTGTGCTTGTACAACATTCTCATCACTGAAACAATTCAGTGTTTTGCAGAAGGGGTAACTAATTCTGCAGGATTGTAATTTCACAGTGGAGCTTTTAAATCCACAATTATTCCTTATATGTCAGCTTGTAGCTACACATTTAATGAACACAGTACATTCCGGAGACTTCCGCGAGATTGTGAGACAGTGAGGCTCGGATGCACCACAGGAGCATGATCAGGAGTGCAGTGGAAGCTGCCAGATAGCCGAAAAGGCGGCGTTCAAGTCACGGAGGAAAGTCCAAACGAGCCAAAAAGTTGTCAAGTGGGAAGATGTACGGATTATATATCCAGTGAGACTCGAAAGTAACTGGCATTGGCGCTAATCCTTATAACTAATGTTACAAACCACAGAGGAGAATGAAAATACAACAGCAGGAGTGAAAAAAGAATTTACCGGCAGGTAGAAACTGCTGGATAAGTACCGCCTTTGCGCACTTCCTGTTGAGGTGTGTAACCACTGGCAATAAAACCATAACCACACTACATCCCTTGGAATAGAAAAAAACCAAAGAGTACGTATTGTCCTTTCTGTAGGGGTGAATTCCTGAACTGTCCGGAAATAAGTAAAAAGCGTGGATGATTTACGCACCGTGCACTTACAATTTGTGGCTAATTATTTAACAATGACACGTCTTTTTCCATCACCCTTTTCAGCTTCAATTTAATGGCCATCAATTAAGACGTCAGACTGAGCTTGATGTTAATATATTTATCGTGCAACGTGTGCACCTTGGCTGACTGAAGTAGCTGTTGTGCTGCTCATTACTGCCAACGCTCTTTGTAAAGTGTGGTGACAAAGATCCAATGACATTTAGGAAATGACAATTAAAGTCTTGACAATAATAATAGGAACCATGTAATCAAACAATGATTAAATTAAATAATTCCAGCACGCTGATGTGTCACCACTTTTACAAACCAATCATGAAGCTTAAATATATCACAAGTGGCCACGTTCATTCTAAATTTACCCAACCCCATCCTCGCTAACAATCTCAATTTATTTTGCTTTTACACATTAACCCTTCTGCCTTCTATCCCTTACAGAACACCTTGGCTGTTTGTAATTTACTTACTTTGGTAAATAACACAAATTTTACAATGGCACAGTCTGAAGTCTTGATATCTTACTTCAGGTGATACTTATTTGACACAAGATCAGACAGTAAGCTGCTGCATTCTCCATTAATCAGGACTATGGGCCTTAATGTTTGATAAGTCACTCCTGGTGACACAGATCGCTGGTGACACAGATCCCTTCTCCCTAGTCATTAGAGAATCTGCCACTATCTCCTCCCTGATGTGCCCATTGATGGTGTGGTTAAAGAGGATCAACAAGTATGGAGCGCAAGAGCAAGGTAATTTGAGAAGAGTATAAAATACCCAGAACGCAATGCGGCTTTCTTTAGCTGATCCCCGGGCATTGGAAACTCACCTTTCTTGTTCCTTCGGCAAATTCAAACATGGCACCAGGACGAGCTACTGAACCCTTACAGAATATTGTTCCATACTTATGGATTCCTTTCATAATTAACTCCCATAATTCAGCGGGCCGTTGTGGTGATGTTATTTCTGAGCTGTGGCGTAAGACGGAAAAACAGGCATTGTCACATCAGTATATACTGCATATCATAACCCATAATTTATGAAGTTATAAGTTATTTAGTATTTCCATCAACATCTTGTTGTCATTTAATACAGTGAGCGGTGACCAGAGAAATCACACATAAACACCGCAACACAAAAAAACACAGGGATGTGGAATCCATGGAAACGTATATCTAACAAGGTGAAGTGTGAAGTAAAGTAAAACGTAGGTGATGGTCATTACAGAAGTAATCATTAAAGCTTATTGTATGTAGAGGATGTACTTTTTTTGGACATTGCTTACCAATAAATAACACCATAAAGATCTTTAGAATCACTATCACTGCCTGTAAATTAATATCGAAACTACACCTCTTTCATTACATGAGTATAGAAGAAACTGTGTCTGATAATTAGTAAGGACGCTCAGTGTGACTCTGTACTGCATATGCACTTATGGAAGATGGGTAGATGGATGATAATTAGTGAAGACTAGAAAAACAGGAGAAGAAAATATTCAGTGAGACAGCAGGTGTCTTCATCATACCTACATTAACAACACGAGACATTTCTAAAAAGCCATTTAATAATTTGTATTAATTTTCCAGTAATTTTACAGCTGTAGTTAATGACATGTATTGTGCTTTATGTCTTTCAACTCAGATCTTAGCTCAGTGGCTTTCAAAGTTCTTGTTTGGAGAGCCCCAAGTACAGTTTCAATACAAAAAATTGCCGGGGGGGGACTGCCAGAATCAAATTTGTTGAGCATGCATTAGGGGGTGGAGGTTTGGTCCACCAACAAAAAAAGTCAACTAAAAGTTTTTTTTTTACATATTTAGATAATCATCTGGAGACCCCTAGGAATTGTTTGCCGACCCCCCTCCCCCCGGGGGGGGGGTTTGCGAGCCACAGTTTCAGAAGCACTACCTTGGCTGACTGTGTCAGAGATCACTGGCTGAAGAAGTATTTGTGACGGAATGAAAAGACACACACACCAAGAAATCCATTAGGTGGCCAAGAATGAGGTTTTATTACTTGGTCCTGAGAGTTTTGTCATGCCACGGGCGGTAATTTCCCAACATGCCCTGAGTCCGTTCATCGCTTTGGACGGCGAGTCGGAAGCAGGGACGTAAGTTACTGTCTTCGCTGGGTATCTGTGTCCATCACCGTCCTCCGCCATGTCCCTCCTGGCTTCCGCTGCCGCCACGGAGTGAGCACCCTTTCCCAGTTCTCATGGATACTGAAAACCAGGTTCTGGGAGCATTCCTGGAGTGTTTCAAGAAATTTGTGACTGCAGCTCCCTGGCTTCCCAGATGCACGACCCTTTACGTAATAATTGTGTGTCATATAAAAGTTGAGCATGATTTCCGCTAAACAGATTGGGCTGTATACCACATGGTAGCGAGGTTGCTCCTGGCAGATACACCCCCCCCCCCCAACACCCCCCCTTCGAGGTAGGAATCCATCTGTGTTTATCGATTTTATCATTCCCAGCACGATTTAAAATGCACATATCAGGCAGAATTCAGCCAAGGTGGAATCAGCCATTGAGTCTGATCTCTTGACCACTGTCACTTACAATCAACATAAAAAGGAAATTTAAAAATGCCGGTACGAAAAACGAGACGCTCGCTTCCAAATGGAATTGCCACTCATGTGACATCAACTTCAGCTGACGGCAATAAAAGTAGCAGCCCCCCACTTTCAGGGTTGCGTCATCTGGATGCATTAACTCATACATGATCTGCTCACGTAAATATGCAGTTTGATGCTGGAAGTATTGTCTCCATAATTAATTGCAACAAATTTTTCTTTGTGTCTTGTCTGATGCACAGAATGCTGGCTAATTCACCAAAGCACATCATAGACCAAGAAACAAAACAAGTATTCAAATTGAAATCCGACTTCCATCTCATCCCATGAAGAAACTCTCCCTTAAGTAAGGCCTGGCTAAAAACACTGTGGTCTTCTGAGAAAATCCATTTTCTCTTCCCCTGGCTGTTTTGTAATCCACATTCTGTGTAAGATATATATTTATTTATTTAATGTACAAGTATTTCAAAATTTTGCAAATATTTTACTTCTGCATTCCTTTGTCTGCCCTTGGGGACGGCCCCGCGCTGCGCCACACTGTGCAAGATAAGTGGTTGGAAGATGAATGGACAGATGGATTCTTTAGTCAAACATGAAACCTTTCCTTTAATAATGACAAAGAAAATCAATATCTTCTATGTTACCTATATACATTGATAAGCAGTGTGTGTTTCCATAACACATCAAAGTGTCACAGGAAAGGCTTTGACTGGCCCAGGCTGCAGTCCACACGGACGTTTCATGTCACTCTGTGTGGCGTTCCCCAAACCCCAAACACAGACTGCAACATGAAACTAATCAATCCGAACAGGGAGGCTGCAGCAGCGGCTGGGCTAACTGAGACGGGCCCGCCTTTTGCTACGCCCTTATTGATCTTATCGCACCCCCCTCCCCACCTTTAATGGTACGATCCATCCTCACCCTTCTCTTCATCTCTGAAACCACGTTTGTCTCACGAACGCCCATAAGCAGGTGAGATTTACTTCGCTCTCTGCCAGTGATAGTAAATGCAGTAACTGAATTAAAGGAGAGGTAACTCTCTCATCTCCTCTATGCTTCTCTATGCCAGCCTTTCTCTGTACGCTATAATTACGGAGACGAATCAATGCCTATTGTGTTTCTTTCTTCACCCTTATGCATCAATCAGCCAGGCCTGGAATTAGTTAACTGTAAAATTCTCCTCTTTAGCCTTCAAGGTTGCTATTAGACCGCAGAAATGTCTTAATTCTCCCTCTGGATTCCATTTCTTGTTGATCTCAACACATTGCATATTTTCTCTGTTCTCTACAGTCCCGTTGTTTTATTTAAGCGATCGTTTATCGCTTTGCTAATTACGCCTTATCAATTTCACACAGATAAGCTACACAACTGCAGGATAAAGATGCACCTTAAATTTGTTTATTCATCATTAAATAAAACGTCATCTTTGACCTCACGCTTGGGCGCTCTCTCATTTCTAGGTCATCACCTCCCTTAACGATAATAAAGAATCTTTGTGTTTTTGTATCGTTGGGTCAACCTTGACTGAGGACAACTTCCATCCATCTTTCTGACACAGCTGCTGGGAGTTAGTTGCCTCAAGTAGGAGGAGAGAAGCCGTATGAAAATTTCGTCTGCGTTGCTTTCAATAAAATATGCGGCTGTTTGTTGTCCTGCTTGAATATTACAGACATTACTCAGTGGTTATGGAGAGCGATCCCTTGGGATATTACAGCATCCGAGGACCTGAAGGTCGGTGGACCTCGTCTGAGAACATGTTGATCGATATAATTTGCTCAATAACTTCTTTATTACTGCACTTTCACTGGCAGCGAAATCGTTTCAGAGTTAAAACGCATTTGTGTTTTTTTTTTTTTTTTTAAAAAAAAGCAGCACTGAAACTTCGCGACGGCACTTCTGACCCGAAGCCTGCTCGAGACGGACCCGGATCGCAAACGCGACACATGGGTCGCTCCTACAGCCCGGGAAAGCGAAACGGATTTTAATTAGCGTCGCCAGACAGCCGACTGAAATGACGGTGGAAATCGCCGTGGTGATCGTTCCTCCCGCTGCTCCGTGCGCTCCTGCCCCCGCCCCGATCGGAAGCTCGATTTCTGAGGCGAGTCCATGTTCCGCTCCGCGCTAATTAAAAGTTCAGGTCATGAATAATGCAGATTGCCGCGGATTCTCAGGAGCCGCGCGGCGACACAGAGCACGCGCGGCCCAGGGTACCGGTCCTCGTGCCATCCTCGCCATTGCCTCCATCTCACTTTTATCACGCCAGATGCTCCCATCTGAGTCACTCCTACTTACAACAAGCCCCATGAAAATAACCCAGTGGCGAGTCCCATCCAGAACCCACAGCCCACCGGAATATATGCATTATAATGCTGTAAGTGCGCATCATAACAACGCGAGGTGGAAAATTAAAAGCAGGCACGGATATAGACGAGAAACAAAAAGGAACACGGCAGTCTTTCGGGAGTGGTGCCCCGGCCGTCGGTATGCTCGCGGTGTAGAAGTGGCGTTTTACAACAGCTAGTAAAACTATTTTATTACCTGCCACTACATGCAACCTGGGAGAATGGGACGACATGCACCATTAAGACTTTGCAATAGAGATATTTAACAGCTTCTTCTTAGCTGGATGTCTGACAGACTGACACAGTAAGCAGTCTCTGAGCATATTGTTAGCTCTGATATATTACATTTAACTTTCAAATCCACGGAACAGGGGATTGCTATGTTAAACGTAGAATATTTACTGTACTTTATGACTTCTGACCTACTGAAGCTTTATGGATCAGCTACTGTAGGTGACACACTTATGTGTAAATGCATACCAGTAAAGCCAGTAAGAATGGCTGAAGATCACCTTTAAATGCATGACATGTTACTCTGATCATATTTAATATGCTGGTTTAGGTTAGGTTAAAAATAAAATGCTATTTGATAAATAACAAACGTATCATTGTTGTTATTGTATGGTAATTTTCTCCAGTGCATTAGACATTCATCCTCTAAATGGAAGGTTGTAATACAGGTATCTTCTAAAAATACACTGTAGTGGCAGTTAATGTTTTGTACTGGACAGTTTTGCCTCCGTTGTGATGTAGGCTTAAGTGAGGTTATTATCCAATTAGGTGGAAAAATAACAAACGCAATCATATGGCTGTTTGTCTGAAAAGGAGAAAATTAATGATTCTGAAAACCTCGTTATGAATATTTCAGACTAAATGCAGCAACATTAAAAGCAAGCCGGTAACAGTCTGTGGGTTTACCTTGGTACTCCTTCCTCAGATACCTGTGAGAACATGCCACTGCTTTCAATAATCCAACTCCTCTGGTATAAATGTAACAATGACAAGCTGCCATTTTTTAATAATAAGAAGAATCACAGTACAAAGGCATGTCTAAATTACTTTATATTTTACATTAACCTGGCACACAGTAATGTGTAGTTTACTGGAGAGGACTTTGACATCTGAAGGTTGACTTCAACTTATCTGCTCAAGGTATCTACCTAGTTTGCCTTGTCATGGGTGTCAAGGCTTAAATCATCCAGATAACAGCGATCTTATTTTGGTAACACTTTACTTAAAGCAGTCATTATAATGCATTATAGACAGCTTCATAATGCATTATGATGGATTCATAAAGTATTATAAACACGGCTATAACTGTTTAGAAAAAGCCATAACACATTATAGCCATGTATATCAAGCATTATGGATGCTCTATGAAGCTCTCATCTATAATGCACTATAAATACCTTCATAACACATTATGATGGCCAGTATAAGAATTAAGGATGCTTTGTACTGCATTATGAAGGTATTTTTCTGTGAAGGTATTTTTTCTGTTTATAGCCATGTTTATAATGCTTTATGAATGCATTATAATGTATTATGAAGGCTTCTATAATGCATTATAATGACTGCTTACCCGTATTTTTTCTTGTTATTAGACTCTTATTTTCTTAGGTTTGAGACATATTCTTTTTTAAATCATACAAAAAAGTTCCCACCCAAGATCGATGTTGCACATCGAAAGGACGTTATGAAGTGACACGATGATGTTGAGTAATGATGCTGTTGTTTGATTTTCTCTCTGGGTAGAGGCTGGATAGCCATATGCCAGCCAGAAGCTTGAACACAGTCAGTATCCGTCAGGATGGTTTAAAAATAATCCCAATTCATCACTAAACAGGCAGCTCCAGTGGAACGGGGGGGGAGTCCGGTCCGGCCAATACGTAGCTGAGCGTTACTCTTTCAAGCAATCAACCGTAATGATTATATGCGATCGGTAACGAGTAGTAATGTTTGAAACACAATTATGTAATCTGTTATCGTATGTCTACTTTTTACTAGCATACCTTTACTACTAGCATACCTTTTCAAAAGATCACTTAGCTTATTGAAGGTAACAAACAAATCTCGCAGGAAAAAGTGAAACCAAAAGATGAACTATTCAACATGCTTGCCTGAATTATCAGACCATGAAGTATTTTTATATATATTTAATTAATACATGCTATTGTTGCTTTGATTATCCAAAATAACCTACTTAAGTGTTTATCTGGGTGCTTTTTGAGTTTCTTAAGAGGGACCAAATTGAAAAAGCAGAGAATCAGGTACCTGTTCAGGGTTAACAAGTCCATCTCCTGAGGTTCCGGGCATCACATCCCCCCCCCCACCCCTCCACATTTCAGCATAAACATGCACAATCGACAAAAGCCTCGATTATCTCTATCACATTGTTAATTTGCAACATAATCTTCTCACAATCAGGCACTGGGGCTCTCCAAGTACATCACACATTGTGGCGGAGAAGCGTGGAGAATTAAATATAATAAAAATGATCTTTATTGTGGTGATTATTGCTATTTCTGTCGTGCGTTTAGCTGGCAGGGTGACTGAGCGTTTCCCGTGGCTGTAAAACCGCAGAATTGGACTGATAGAAAAATGGCAGTGGCTCCCGCGGCTGCTGGTGCCGCTCGCGGCAGATGCCGATGCCCCTCAGCCAGGGCCCTTGGTGCCGTCTAACGGCGGCCTTACATAACCACGGCTGATGGCTTCCTGTGGCAGCACCACGAGCGGCTCTCTGACGGTCGTCACGGCGATCCCTGAGCCCTGTCACAAGAAGCTGCCAGCTCACAGCTCTGGTGTGTGGGCAGGTTTGACCCCGGGTTTCAGATTCCGCACAGGTGGTGTGGAATCGGGCCACGGAGACGCGGAAGGTGCCCCGACTCACATTCTGCTGGCCCGGAGCCCGGTTCTGATGGGCTGCCGTCTTGGCAGGTAAGGCCGTACAGGATGTGAGCTCACTGGCGACGTGGCAAGAGGCACTATCAGCACCCTCGGTGCTCGAATCTCACCTACTTACCGTTAAATCACCTTCGGACTGACTAACCGAGAAGGTCAATCATCACAACAATGAGCGTGTCGTCAGGAAGCCTGGAGACCGAGACAGAATACACCAGAAAAACAACACCGACGTCATGACACTTGATAATAACACCAAAGTCACGTTACCATCTACTCTCACTGATCAAATAATCAAACCAGCTGAAGAAACTCAGAAACTTTTTTTTTTGTCTTTCAACGCAGGCATACATTAATTGGGCTGTAGAGAGAATAAAAACCAGTCAGTAGTGACCTGTTGTGCTGAATTCCCCACGCAGCGAGTTTCCATGCTGTGTTGATCCGTTTAATCACCTATTCCCTAGCATTCTCTATTAATTCACTGCATCACTGACGAAAAATAAGCCTTCTTCATATGTATAAAGTTTGCAGATTGTTGCTGTATGTAGTTGAGACTGTTAGCGGGCCTGTATCCCCTCCCCCCGCCACCCTGAACTGCATGCCGTGCATTTAACATGCGCTCTTGAAGACATGTGCGCCACACATGCGACGGCTGGGAGATTTCATCGCATTTGAGCTTCAGCCTGGGCATGATGTGCAAGGCAGAGAGTGAGGGGGACAGGGCTGGGGTTATCCCCACGCTCCCTGGATCAAATTCACCGTTCCTGTTTTTATTTCTCTTATTCGTTTTTTAAATAACTGCACCGTGAAATGTTACAGAGCAAGGGACCACACACTCTGGACGGACACCCAAAGAACGCAGGAATCTCTCGTTGCTTGAAATCTGAAATATGTACGAGTAGAAACAGAATACGGACAGAGTGACCATCCTTTATGGAGAAATAAAAAAAATTGATAAAATACAAAAGTATGAAGGATACAAGCTTGTGAGGATAAACGTGATGGACAACTTTGTCTCCTGGAGGGAAAGCCAAGCCCAGAAGGGACCAGAGGGGCAAAGTACTTAAAATCCTCTCAGTCTGGAAAGATCGGCCGAGAGGAAATAGCAGCCATTAAGTGTATCGCTGAGAGGTCTGGGATTCGAGGAACAACAGTCACATTGTGTGACCCTGCCTTCGCCTCTCAGACCCCTAATGAATAAAGTGTTTCCCTTGCCCGCTGCAAACCCACAGCAGACCGAATCGGTGGTTCCCCGGCCGTATTCAGCCAGCAAGCCGCGCTCCGTGTGCACTCTTTGATCGAGGCTCGCCTTTTGAGAGGGAAATTTGTGTCATTATGGCTTTTGGGAAAGTAAAACAAAAACATAGGCTCAAATATTTTAGGTGGCGGATCTGCTTTGGTCGGATGGAATATCAAAGCAGGAGATATCGCTGGAGGTCCATTTTCTGACAATTAAG
>JAODKC010000110.1:742089-761688 GCA_026777985.1 Mormyrops attenuatus
AGTTGTAAGAATGAAGGAATTGGGAATCCATTCAATAGCTACTGATGACAAACCTATCACTAATATTAGATGTGCAAAAAAAGCTATAGTTGTAAGAATGAAGGAATTGGGAATCCATTCAATAGCTACTGATGACAAACCTATCACTAATATTAGATGTGCAACAAATAAACCATCATCGTAAAAATAAAGAAACCAGACATCCATTCGTTAGCTACTCACGACAATCTAAATCTAAGTGTCTCGGAAGAATAAAGTGAATGTGTTACGGACCATAAGTCACCTTAATGATTACCGTAGAAATAACTGTTAATATTTGTTATATTTTACAGCATTTGCAGTGAAGAACACATTCACAAAGAGCCCTCTAAGTGTTGAGTGTTAAGTCACTATAACACGTGCTGGTTTTCGTACACCATTTATGACCATCTAATCACTAATATTTTTCATGTTATATATCTTTTCAGGCATTTGTGGGAAAGAGAAATACAGTATAGCCACATTTTTCCATTCTAAGTAATTAATTCAATTAAAGATGTGCAAAAATATTCTATAATTAGAAAGGGCTTGAAGCGCACACAGAAGGGGCTTGCATTAAGCCTACACTGCTTTGAAGGAGAAATGCATAAAATCAGTTTAAAGTACGGTGTCTTCTTACACTAACTGGGAAGGGGCTAGGTGGGAGAACTAGCCTTATATAAAGAAGGGGGCATTTGTGTTTCGGAATAGAGATGTCTGGGCCTTCTTGCCGTTATTGATCGGCGAGTGGTTTGAGAACAAAGAGTTAATCCCTGAAAGGCGAAGAGCAGAGGTTTCTCCTAAGTCATGAAAGTTTAAAATGTTTTGGTTTTTTTTTTTTTGTTTGGCCTTGTGAGACATGTTCTCATTGTAGCTGCGTGTGTGACCTCAGGCGCATTTGAGATCCAATACTGAACCCTATTTATCCGACACTGAACCAGTCAATACCTATTATTAGCTACTCTTGGCCTATACGCCGTGTTATGGGAACGAAGACGAGGCTTTGAGGTTGTGGGGTGGGGGGGGGACACGCGAAACGCTCCACAGTTTGCACATCTATTCCTCTGACCCTACCAGCAATTCTTTCATTCAAAGTGTTTTTTCTTTTGAATAACAATACAACAAAAAAAAACTGACAACAGAAACAGTAACGGGATTCTTTTGGTGAAAGCAATGCACATAATTCTCACTGAAGATGAAAAGAATAATTATTCATGTGTGATGCATGTTCATTTTGCGGGGTGCGGGTTCGGCTATTTGGCGCCAGGAACGTAACGACGAGTAATGCTGCAGATGTGACATTACTCGGCCAAAGAACGGGGTGAGACAGAGATAAATTGCAGATTAATTAGAGTGAAGTTATTGTGTTAAAATATGCAAGGGGGTATCTGGGAAACAAATAGCTACTTTACAAGTTTGATGCACGACGTCTGGTGTCGGTACCTGTGCGGTATATAGTGGTCCCGGTAACGCAACATAATGATGGCTAATTTCAGGGCTAGCTATTTGCACTGCCGAGAAACTGCATAGTATAGCCAGAAGTACCATGACTGCATTTAACTTTGAATCAGATTCATTTAGATTCAGCACTTTTTAGTATTAGTTTTCATTACAGCATCAAGGACATAAGCATATGTGATACGTCCATCTGACCGCGCTTAATAAAACACCTGCTTACAGTATGCAAACGTTAAACAAAATAAAGTCAATTAAATAAAAAGTAATTTTATGTTATAGAAGTATGGCATCACATTAATAATCTTTTATTGTTCAGCTGCTAATTTCAGACTCACTTCCGATTGTTTGATAAGCTGACATGTTATCTCAACAAATCTTAAAAAAATACCTAATCCCAATACTAAGTGATAGTCCAGCCAACGATGGAAGCCCAGTTTGTATACTTGCTTTTACTCCTGCTGAGATTTTAACGAGCTGTGATTGAGCTGTTAGTTGAGTGACTCAGATGGTTTGATGGACCTTGAGCAGCACACGCTATCTGATTCTCTCATTAATTCCTTTATTCCTATATTAAACTATTCGGAAAGTCTGCGCCAGGCTTTACCCGAACAAAATGAATAAAAAGACGTTTTCCTTATTTATTTTAAACTACGGGGGAATCACCAAGGAAAACAGTCACTTTTCACAAATGCACCTGATCCACAATTGAACACAGATCATTCAGGAATAATAATAATAATAAAAATTACTGAGCATATCTGACAAGCAAAGATTACACGCGATGTACTGTAAGTTGTGTTGCTTATTTCTGGTCTTTGAAGCTCAGTATGACAATGATTACTTTCTGGGATATCTGCCCCCCCAGTAGGCTTGCAGGGAGCTACACAATTGATGAGCATTGACACACGTAGCTACCCTTACTGGTAAATATCTCACATTGGATTTACATTAGCTTGGTGTGCAGCAGAGCACGCTCTTCTGTGCTAAGACATCCTAGAGTAGGGAAAGAAACTGGCACCATAGCTACGGCAAGATTACCTATGGCACACACGTGAAACCCTGCACTGCATGAGCAAACGTTTTCATGATGGATGGATGAACGTCATCATACCCGCAGCTGAAATAATGAACTGACCCATGAAAAGGACTAGAGATTTTCACTTTCATATATTTTTTTTCCAAGTATGAAACTTGGTGATCAAATTGTAAAAGTTTCTTAAATGCCCGATATGAGAAAATTAAATATTTCATTTTTAAATGTTAATGGGATTAAATACATTACAGAACATTTCCAGTGAAATCCATTGAAATCTGTAGGATCTATCTATAGTGAAAGGAAATGTTCTATCCGTATCTATAAATCACTATGCAATATGTAATGGTTTTCTGGACAGCCTGCTGTGTTGCGTTACCTAGTAGGGTATGTTTTGTATCATGCTGTTTATGACAACAAATAACGTAAGTGAATGATAGCAACAGTATATCTGAGAATAACATCAAATAGACCCATAATAACTGCTAATCACATACAGAGCTTTCCTTCAACGGCACGGATAATGGCAGATACCTAGCGGCGGTTATGTAGTGTGTCAGTGTTAGTGTGTGTTAATATGTGTGGATGTAACGGGCGTAGCTAGCCCAGCTGGAGGTAGGGATGGTGCGAAGGCATGTCCAGAGCTGATGACTTCACAGCTCCAATGCATTGATGTATACTTGACTTGGACGGAGTGAGACCACACTTCTCAGTAATAGTAGGAGGACCAGCATTATATAAATATGTGAAATACTGTTAAATTACGACAGTCTGCCAACACAGCTTGTTTGCTATTATTATAACTGTGTACATGTCAAGACGTGACATTTGCAGCCCATTAATTTTAATTGAACTTAGTAGCTCAGTGCAATGTTAATGCATTAGCGAGGCTGCTAATATTGAAGAGAATAAAACCTTTTTAATGAAGCAAAGGAGGCAGTGTGTCTGCTGATGTCCTATTATTTTAGTCCATCTGAATCTGCAATACAATCCAGAAGTGAAATGAATGACTTATCATAGTTTATTATGGCATGTCCACAAATGGAACATCCAGTGACCTGTACTGTGTCCAACTTAGCATCTTTCCTATGTGATGCCGATTACACATGGAGGATATTTATAGAGTTTTTTATAGAGAATGAAAAAAAGCCTTATCGGTGCAGGATGCTGACTTGACCACCAAGTAGCAAAATGCTGTCCTTCAAAGGGGAGGAGACTCTTTACTTAGAATCCTGCAGTTGTTGGTTTCGTATTGGCGGTGTGGTGTCTTGGTCTCCCTGGCACTACATCTCCCATTTATATAATTACCAGCGGCCTCTATCACGTATAGGAAAACGTGTGCCGATCAGCCATAATATTAAAACCACCTGCTTAATATAACAGATATGACCCATCGAGACAGAGACTCCACAACACCTCTGAAAGTGTCCTGTGGTCCATGGCACTAAGAGGTTCTTTAAGCCCTGCATGTTGTGAGCTGGGGATTCCCTGGATCACACATGTTAGTCCAGCACCTCCCATAGATGCTCGATCGAATTGAAATCTGGGGAATTTGGAGGCTACGTCAACACCTTGAAATCTTTTTTGCCTTCTTCCTTTGCTCCATGGTCCAGTTCAGACACTCATGTACCTTGAGTGTACATTACAGGCACTTCTGGTGGTGGACAGGGGACAGCATGGACACTGATCCCATACGCAGCACTGTGTGTTCTGACACCTTTCTATCATTGTCAGCATTCGTTTTTTCAGCAATTTGTGCTACAGAAGTTCTCATGTGGGATCGGACCAGATGGGCTAGCCTTCGCTCCCCACTTGCATCAGTGAGCCTTGCACGCTCATTACTATGTTGCTGATTCACCAGTTGGCCTTCCTTGGAACACTTTTCGTAAGTACTGACCACTGCATAGCGGGAACACCCCACTAGTGTGCTCTGATCCAGTCATCTACCCATTACAATTTGGCCCTTGTCAAAGTCACTCAGATTCTTACACTTGCCCATTGTCCAGCTCACTGTTTACTTGCCTAATACATAATGGCACCCTTGACGAGTGCCATTGTAACAAGATAATTAATGCTATTCACTTCACCTGTCAGTGGTTTTAATGTTATGGATGACCAGTGTAAAGCTTTCACAAAAACTTGATTCCATGGGCTGAACCTGGTGGAATGGCTTGTATGAGTTTGAAAAGATGCCATTTGGGTTTTTAAGGGTTCGCCTCTCTTCTGAACACAGTGTTACTTGAGTCCTGAAATCTGCATCATTTAATATGGATTAAATTATTGTTCCCTCAGATTTTGACGCTCAAAAGTAGCTGTGCAGCCTGGCTTTTTTATCTTTTGAGACCAGGTCCTAGAGTTTGCTTGGTTTGTAGTGTCCAAAGTTAGTTGGCTGGTATGCAGGGCTAATACTTTTCAGACTCTTTGGATTAATGTTGCAGGTTTAACTGAGAGTTTTACATGGCTTCTTTACAGACACTGCAAAAGGTAGGAGAAAAATATAAGTTCTGTGCAATGGATAGGCAAGTATACAATATGTTGTTTGTGTGAAATCCACATTGGTAGAATTCACTGTCGTTTAGACACTGAGGTCGCACAGCCCAGCTGAAATCATCAAGTGCAGGAGGGAAATAGTGTCATGTGCCTGTTTTATTTGATATGATTATATTTTATTTCATATTCATTGTGTTTACTGACAGCAAACTACCAAGCAAAGAATCGTCAAGCAATTCTAGAAGTCTAACATGTAAACCAGGGCTATTCAACTCACGGTCCTCAAGGGCCGAGCCCTGCTGATTTTCCAGCCTTCCTTTACCTGTGAGCCAGGTGTGAAGCCCCTCTGGCCAATCAGAATCTGTAATTATTAAATTAACTACTGGGAGAACCGAAAACACGGCCTGGATTTGGAATCGAGGGCCAGATTTGAATAGGGGGGATGTAAACTATCAATTTGAACCAAATAACAGATGCAGGTGGGTAATTGTGAATGATGATATGCAAGTGGACTGCCTTCTTATGAGGCTGGACCCACTATAATTATGCTGGAGGATTTATTAAGGGCCACTACCAGTGCATGATCCCAAGACCAGTTGGAGATTGGGACACTGGTGACAGGTACAAGAGCAGTGTCTTGTCCTTAGGCAGGTAGTTGGTATGTTTCCAACTTGAGACAAAAAGTAGTAGGAAACTGCAGTGGTGATTAGGCTCTCCCAGCAGTGACACATCTCGGATTTCTGGTCGCTGTACTTGTGCCGTATATGCTCCCATAAAGGGTGTTATCAGATTGGGGTCTTTTCAAAGATTCAGCAGCACTTCGGAGTCTTACAGCGAAAGACATACAAGGTAACAAGGGGGTTGAAAAGATCCAGCGTCAAGATCCAAGATAAATCTTCTGTTAGCCAAATACGTAAGGATACTTGTCCACACAAATGGTATCTGAGAGCCTTGGTTTATAAAAATCTCATTCATGCAGGGTGCGGTATTATTGATTCCTGCTGTAAGGAAGGACCTCAACTTGAAAAAGAAATTTGATGCCTATCAGCGCCTTACAGAGACAACTGATTAACCAAGTATTGTGTGTGGAACATTTGATGCAGTCAGACCAGAGCCCAAAATTTGAGTTTGTATTATTGGAGGAGTTTTGCAAGTTTTGTGGTTGCTGCAAGCTGCCTTGCCATCATGGTTACAGACACACAATAATTTTGCTGATGCGTAAAAAGATTACACCTCGCCTTTCCTCATGTTGAGTTTGAAAGCACTTCTCCTCATCGAAATGACTACAGGAACACTGATGCTCACCGATACACTTACACCCAAAGACTCCTCTACAACGATTAGAGGTCAGTGACCCAATCTGAGCCCAACGGGCCTTGGCAAAGTATTCAGTTTTGGGTCAGGTATGGGTCAGTTTTTATGTTCAACTTCAGGCTCAGTTTGGGTTCAGGTTAGGTTTTTATGTGAGATTTTTTTTTAACGCGCAAATCACTTTTTGCACATCAGTCTTAGCATTTTCCCAGCACATATAAGCTACACATTTCTAAAATGCTGTCTGTGAAAAAAAAAAAGGCTCTTCAATTCCAGGCCAGTACACGACTCTAACATCAATGACTGATTGTCTTAGACCTTCTGGAAACAACCAAAAGTAAGAATCTAGGCACAATATCAGACCCAATACTGTTGTCATAACACTACAGGTCACTGTTAACACCAGGTAGTATAATTAGCTTTATGTTTCATTATTGTGGCATAATATGTTGTACTTCTGTATTTTTTTTCCAGTAAATAATGGAAAGATGGTTTTTTACATTTTATTTGTAAGCTACTTATAACAGTTGGCTATTGTACAGTGACAGTGTTCTGTCATTATGTTGAAAACATAATATTGTGTTGCTGACCTTGAACAAGTTAAAAAATATTAACAGAATTATTTAAAATTCTTTCATCTAGAAGTGCATCCAGGGATTACACTGGTCTTGCAGACCTGCATGCAATATAAATATACAGCAAAATAACTGGCTAGTAGGAGTTGCAATGTCCTGCAAAGGCCTTACTTGAGAAAGGGCTAGTTTTAGTGTTGTAGTCCGGTGTTGTCCCTAGCAGGGGGTCAATCAATCACACGGCGAAACATTTTTACTTATGTCCAATGCACCGTATGCTTTTAAACGTGTCTGCTGCAAGCCAGGGCCGTTTCCCTTGATGTGTGATGGCGCTCTGAGGCAGCACTCTTTGTCACCAGTGCTTGTCCACCAGACCGGTGTAATGCGACGCCCTGTCTCTGTGTGGCCAGCAGCTCCGCTCCGGCCCTCGCGGTCCGACAGCTCTGCGGTGTGTCTGACGTGACGTGGCAGAAGCTTCTCCTCTCCTATCTCTGCCAGAAGGACGCTGCGCTCTCCAACACAATAGGTGTTACTGGTGTTTCACACTCCGCTGACACCGGCTATCTCTTGCAGAAATTCTCACCCTGTCTTGCCATTTACAAAATCAACATCAAGTTACACCGAATTACAATTCTCTTTTATCTAAATATCTTTTTTTCCACATCCCAAGCCTTTAGGCTTACATTTTCTACTGTCCTTAAGCTTTTGATGGCTTTTGAACGCTAAAGACCTTACCTTAATGCATATTAATAAAGTATTTAGCTAGTCGTGATGGATATTTTTTCATCACTTAACCCAGTGAGAGGTTTACAAAGGATATCTACAAATCTGCTTGTACATGTCAAAGCAGAAAGGAAGATCAGTTAATCAAAGAATATTATTATCAAGTTATGAAAAAGGAAAGAAAAAGCCCTCGTACAAAATAACACATGCCTCTCTGAGGACATTTGGCCATTGTCATGTGTTTGCTGAAGGTACATAGATCCGTAGTCCATGTCAGATCCCAGAAGAGGTTCATCATCGCCAGTGATTGCTCCTTGAATGTGAAACTACTAGATCATTGTTTGGGAAATTATCCTTTACACCTTGTGGCATCATTTGAGCATATATTCCAACGCGCCTCGGTAGCCATGCCCTCTGTGGTGCATGTGTGTCCCAGGCTATGGGATGGTAAAACATGGTTCCCCTACTCCTACTGAGTATTAATTACTACACCAGGCATGTAGCCATATAGTAAAATCATGGGTTTGATTCCCCCCCATTGGTCATTGGTAGGGTTGCTGGACCTCCCCATGGAATTTATTTCTGCTTAGGAGCCTGTACTGCACTATAATAATAATAATAATAATAATAATAATAATAATAATAATAATAATAATTATTATTATTATTATTATTATTATACTTTATTTGCCATTTGCACAGCTACGTTGGAATTATTTTCATTGCCTAGCCCATGTTGCTCTCCATAGCTTGGGGGTCACAGCGCAGAGTCACCCAGCATGCAGTGGCCCCCGGAGCTGGGGGTGAAGGGCTTTGCTCAAGGGCCCACAGATATGTGACTCTTCTGCTGAGACCAAAAAGCTTTCGATCACAAGCACAGAGGCATTGCCCGCTGAGCCACTCACCGCCACCCCCCAAAAAAACCTGGGCTTGTCCGGCATCCAAACCCGGGACCTCTCTCACCCTAAGCGAGAATCATACCCCTAGACCAACAAGCCACTTAGACTTGTTTATCAGTCTTCAATATCTGGCCTAAAATCAACAAAATAAACACTCCAGTGAATTCATATACATAATCCTGATTAATAGTGTAATAATATATTTGCCGAATCTGTTGTATAATATGCCCACAACTCGGTGCTTGATAAGCAGATGGAAGAAGGAAGGAGGGATGTTACATAACGTCCAAAGGTTCCCATGAAAGGTGGTTGCCTCACACATGGCTGCCGTGTGTCCTTGGCACTACATACATGACATCGTGGCTGATATTTCCCACAAGGCTGATCCCCAGCCGTTGGAATTTATCTGCACTAATATTAGTCCACAACAACTTAAAGATCTTTATACAGTGTAAAGAAAGTTTGTCTGGACGATACACTGTGTGTTAAGGGATGTTACGCCCCTTCTGCCCTATCTCCTGCCTTAGAAAAACAAAGATGCCAGCATGCAGATGTTCCCGCTTGACAGTGATGGAATGGGTGCAAGATGTACGGTGACAAGGGGCAGGGAGGGGCGACGCGTTGCACATGGGCGTTCTTCTGATTTAGCCCGATGCTACATCACGTGCGCGACGGACTGTCAGCTCACCTGTGAGGGTCCTCCCCGGCTGCAGCTGCGGGGAAACTCCCGGCACGGACGCCCCTACTGCTTCCTCGGAATGGTGAGGAGCCTCGTTAACACAGAATGTGGTCGTCAGGAATCAGAGTCAGAATCAACTTTATTCCCCATGTGCAGCCCGAGTACACAAGATTTGTTTTGGTGAAACTGGTCATATTAATGTAAAATAAAGGAAATCACTAAAGTTATATGACATAAAGTATCAACACAGAGCAATGACTAACCAGCAACATAGAGTTTATACAAGTAAGCAAAATGAGACATTTGGATAAGGTCCAATAGAACAATCCACCCGGACAGTCTAGTCTAGAAAATTCTATATAGATTCAAGGTATTTCCAGGATGGCAAAGCAATGCAAAGAATCATTACACCTAGAAGCATCAAGGTAAAAATATATGATAATTTCAAATGAACAAACAAATGAATAGTGGATGACTAATGAGGAGATATACTATATAAGTAAAAAATGAACAAAAACACGTAGAATCTTGTGTAATAAATGGCTCATTCCGGTGGTTGAATTAAATCCACATTACGCTGAGATGAATCTGAGCAAATGCCCACGTGCTGAAGCAGCTGAGATGCCATTACGAGTTCAACTTGAAATTTTTCCATTTTAGTGGAACCGCTCGGTTGTGGCGGGACCAACTAAAACAAACCGTAAGACAGAGAGGACGCTCAAAATAAATGAGTGGGTGAGGAGATGGAATGGCTGAGAGCAGAGCTAGATACACATGAGAGTGCGGGTGAGGAGCTGTCGGAGATGAAAGAAGGAAAACTGTCAGTCTCACCTCTCTTTCTCTTCCTTCGTTCATTTCCCTCCCTCTCCCCCAAATGTGAATTTTCCCAAATTCTTATAAAGCTAGTGTGGTGGAATTCTTTGGATAGGAAATGGTCTCATGTCAGATGTGCACTCGAGAGCCTTGCCCTCTGTCGCACACAGAATTGAACATGCAGACTGTCAGCGTGCATGATTTGTTCAACAAGATTAGCATTATAACCGAACAGCACCTAGTATTAATACTGTGTATAAATCTGGAGACTTCATTATAGAATCATATTGAATATGGTGTTTGTGACAGTTTAATGTACTCAGGGGCGTAGGAACCAGGGGGATATATAATTTGTCTTCATTCATCCCCCTCCCAACAAATTATTCAATTAAAAATTTGTGCCCCCCCCAAATGTCAAACTCTTTCCTATGCCCTTAAATGTGCTGTTGTATGAGTGCAGTAGCTCTGTAAATATGAGGCACAGTTTTACTGAAGATGCTTACATATTCATTTATTTGCAAAAACATTCCAGTGTAGAATATCAGCTGTGGTATGTTATGCTATTCTTCTAACTACAGGTTCATTTTGCATAACAAGGGATGCAGAATGGATTGGATCTTCGTTTAGGGTGTTCAGTCTGTGGTTTTCTTTCTGTGGACCTGAGCTGTTTGTTTGATTCATTTTATTTAGCGTTGATAAATAATTGCAAGAATAATGTGGTGAAGGCAGGAATCTGAATCTCAAATCATTAACACAATTCGGTGTCTTGTTTCAGTTCTCAATTTGATATATGATTCAGAATTTTAGCATTGAATGCTAAACTGGACTACTACAGAAAATTCATAAAAATTCAGAAAAAAGCTTTGTCACAGAAATGTAATAATATAAAAAATAGGTCAAGATTCATGATAATTGTTTGTTCATAGCTGACCGTTTGAAATTGGAAAACAATAATAATGAACACAAAATAAAGGGATGCTTCAGAATACGGATATGAGAGACCTGGCATTGCACGTTTCCTGACGTGTTTATGTCATGTTTTCTAAAAGCTCCCTAGCCGTCAGCTGACTATCTGTGAAGCGAGATCGTCTTTTAAAAAAACAGAGCAAGCACGGCTCCTCTCTCGCCGAGGGACTTGTATTTGCCCAGTAGATGTTGACCCGATTTAGAAACGCAGCTGTGAAGGAACACAGAAGTCAGAACCTTCCAGCAGGCCTAGTTTGTTTCGCACAGGAACGGGGGGGCTGCCGACACTGTGGGATGCTGTGGGGCCCCTGCATCATTCCCCCCCCACACATCCCCCTAACCCCCCCCCGCCTTACCCACCCCCTGCCACTCGTGTTAAAAGAGCCACGGAGGCGATGTCGACTGGACGGCCATTGTGGCAGCCAGGGCAGTGCTGTCAGGAAAACTGGCTTCTCTTGTGTTAATGTCAAGGAGAAAGGAACTCATCCTCAGCCTCATCCCACATCTATACGGACCGCGTCAGATACAGGGTGTCCAGGGGTCCCCAACTTGGCATTCAGAGTTATGATTATTCATTTAAGCACATCGCTGACTCATCCGCTATTCCCACAGCAAGGTATCGGCTAGCCTGCAGTCATCGAGGGACGAATGAATCCTAACAGATGTCACAAATCTAAATGACTTGAGGATAATTCCTGGAAGCGGACGCAGCGCCGCGGATACGGAGTCTTCTAAACACTTTGCCGTCCGTCTGAAGCCTTTATGTCCGCCTCTGTGTGACGATCGCGGTCACATGACTCCTCTCTAATACACACACAAGGAGTATCCACAAAACATGGCCACTTGATTACCTCATTTTTGCCAGCGAGGCCGTCCTTTATTTTGTAGTATTCCTTATTTTGACACCACAGCAGGGCTCACAGTGTCAAGCATCGAAAAGAAAAGATTACAAGCCAAAAAATATATATGTATATATGTATTTTATTTCCACCTCTTGGAAGTGTACAATTTTTTGTTTATTTTTCATGCTTTTGTTCACAAAACTGACACTGAAATGTATCTTACTGATCTCAAATCAGACCGATGATGTTGACAGCTGCCAATCCTGTTGGAATTGCTTATTCGCTCTACGTATTCAGCAAATATACGACTAGGTCAGGAGCAGCTCAGTCTGCATGTTCGATTCTGTGTGCGGCGGAGGGCAAGCCTCTCATTATTAGAATCTGTGTACTTGTTTTTGTGTTCCTAATTAGCAAACATACCTCAGACCAAAACATGAAATAGTGTATTAAATTGAGCCATAGCAAGAGGCATAACGTTCATATTTATGCGATGTTTCATTGTCCTTCAGAAGCATTGGACCAAAATCACGGAACACAGAGTGTCTGCCTCCGCTACTACCAGTTTCCCCAGATAAACTTTAGAAAAAAATTAGGGATCTTGTCCTTGTTTACCTCCATGTTAAAGAATAAAGACTTAGTAACAAGTAACAAGATGAGGTTTAGGGGCGGGGCTGCAAACAATCATCCAATAGAAAGGAGGCTAGAAAAACTGACACACACAAAGAGGAGCTGAACACTGTGATGGATTACAGCTGTATCCCAGATTATTTTTCCAGCTGCCTGGGCACATTCTGCATCCAGTCTGGCAAGAGTGTTAAAGTTCATCTCACTTTCAAAAACTAAGTACACTTAATCATGTCAACAGTGTATGGTTTGAACAGACAGGTACATAAACATCCACAGAAACATAAACAAGCGGTTGTTGAGGTTTCTTTCCAATGGTTGTTGAAAAATTTGTTACAAACATTTTAATTTTATTTGAATTTTATTTTTCAGGAGAAATAACAGTATTTTTATTAATGGAAAATACCTTCCTAAAACAGCAATATTAGTACTGCAACATGGCTTAATGCAATTAAAATGAATAGTGAATCTCTATACTAAAGTGATGGGGCCTACAGTTGCTTTGCAGTTTAACTCTGATTTCCTTGGCGAACAGCGAAATGGAACTTCAATAAGCTCATCCCCCTCTCCATGTTACCGTCGATAACCAGGGACAAAGTTCACAGAATAGTACTGTTTAAATACATGGACATAAAACATTAAACTACACTTACAGCCATCGGCCAATCCCTAAAGAATCAGGCCGCAGCTTTTGATGTAAATCTTTACCCAACAGCTGGGTATCTGATTTCTGTCCTGGGCTGCCCAGCTTCACCTTGGCTTTTAATCAATCTCCGGGGTTTTTAAAAGCATTTCTACACCTTCGTGTAGGAAGATTATTGAAGGTGTGTCGTAACTTTGGCCTGGGAGGGTCCAAGCTAGTCTGGGCTGTGCATGCTGAAGGTGTCCTGTCCTCCCCACCAGGAGGTGCAGCACTGTGCCCAGACTCAGCAGGTATTGAAATTACACATTCTTCCTCTCCTCTTCTTTCTTTTTCTACAAACTGGCTGGATAAAAGGAAGACATAAATAAAAACCAGAAGGAAAAGAGCAACAAGTCCTTTATTAGCTTGTTTTTTCATGGGGCAAATGTTAATACATACATACACACACACACACACACACACACATACACACATATATACATATATATATATATAGGTCATCGTCGACTTACGACCGCTATCGTTTCCCACTGTTCTCGCTGTTGCCCCTTTATTTTATATGCAAAAAATATCACGTATAGTATACTATATAATAAAATTCTATCATCTTTAAGTCATACTGTTTGGTGGTTTTTAACCTTTTTATCACAGTTTTCTTAGTTCATCACTGCCAGCAGTTGGGGCGGAAACTGTCATACACTCACGCTGCCAGAGGCGAGGCAGTCGTGACCACATATTTGCGGTCTCAGAATGGTCGTAAAGTTGTTCAGTCGAAAGTCGCGTAGGTTGTAAGTCGATGATGACCTGTACATATTACGCAGTTGCACACATATGATGGTTAATTATACAGTAGTTTTGTGAACAGGCAATTCCAGTGTGAATTGGAAAAAAAGAGCAATGTTTATACCAGTATACTCAACCATTCACTGCTGAAAATGTAACAATCAAATAAAAGAGTGACATTGCAGTAAAATTAACATTCATTAATGTAATGCAGATTACGGGACTATCACTAGCGTTACAGTTTAATGCTAGACAGTGTTCTTCTTTTTTTCCCAGGAAATTTCACTGCAATTTATGGTTTTTCTTGTCAGCTTTTCTTGAAGGTTCAGATGGGCCCAGGTGGAGCAGTGTCTGTCAGTCTGGAGTTCGGCCTGGGATTCAACCAGAGTCCAACACGACCTAATAGGACAGGTCATGACAAATGTTTTTATGCGTTTCGAGACGTTCTCTAGGCGCTCTGGTTTCCTCTGTCCAAACATCCGATAAGTCAGGATAATCAGATACTCAAAAAGCGTGGAGAAATGAGCCAATGTCCCAGGCAGGACGAGGAAAAGCGATGGCCAAGATTTTCAGGATTTCTGTTGAAAATTAACTGGGAGGTGAACCTCTAGGAGACCCTGTAGGTCCATGAAAGCCACGTGATGGACTCACATTGTGAGAACAATTTTGCAGTCTGCTGAGAAAGACATTTTTAGAAACCAACTTTTAATCCACACAATTAGTAGTATTCCTGAAAGTGTGTTTTAATAATTGTAGTTTTTGTTGGATCTCATTCCCGTTGTTGGTTGTTCCAGGAGGGAACGCAAACTGATAACACCAGGAAGCACCAAAAGCCAGTGGCTTTTTAATCCGTCGTCCAGTGGAGCACGCTGCTCAGAATGACCTTTTTTCCTTTTCTGTTCATGGGCTAGCCTTAGTCTTATAATTTGATGTTAGGTCCTTACTACCTTGTTTGTCATATTGTTCTGAAGCTTGGTGTGTCTGGTTGTTGATCTGATTATTACGTTCCTGTTTGTGTCCCTCCTGTTGTACCTGGGCCCTGTTTACTGCCTTGCTCTGCAGAGTCCCTGCCTGTCCCTATATGTGCGACCCGTGTGTGCTGTGTGTAGAAAAGCCGGCTTCTGTGCCCTGGTGCAGAAAGCTTGCTTGTTTGCATTGGCCCCTACTTCTGGCTTATTAGTACTATACTTAATAATGCAGTTGCAGTTTCTTAAAAGCGTCCAATGGAATGTAACAATGCAATTAATACTCTCTTTGTAATCTAATTAATACTCTATTTATTTGTATATGTGTAATTATTTTGAAAATGTAAAAAAGTTTGCTAGAATTTAAAGTTTTAATTTTCCTATTATAGCCTTGAGCACCTTTTTGTTTCTCGACAATTCCTCCTATGGATGGGAGTGGTGGGAGGCATTTTCAGTCATCAGTGCTGTCCACTGCATGAGAAATGCCCAACCCAGCTCTTTAAATGCCGGTAATGTCAACTCAGCTAACGGCCAGAAAAATTTAAAGAAAAAAAACAAAAAATGAGAGAATTAACAGCGTTTTTCATGCCTGCTGGTAGCTCCTGGTTGAAATATGCAAACAAGCTAATAATGTGACTGTCAGCATACCAAAGCGGGGATCCGATTCCAGAGCAGAGCTCATTAGAGGAGAATCACATGTCCAGCGCACAGCACAGCCACCCGCGGGGTCCTGCCTGTCCCAGCTGGCTGCTTATGCAGCGGTCATCTTACATAACCTGGCAGCCCCCAGCCCCTGCCCCTCCAGGTGGACGGCTGCCAGTTAAGTGCCAATCTCTCTGCGAAAGCGATCTCTCAGAGTCCAGCCACAGCTTGAACTGCAAACCTGCCGATGAGCTTCTCTGCTCACTGAGTCATTAAGGAACCAGCTCCCACTTCCTGCACGACCGATACGGCCCCGTTCCAGATAGCTGCCATGCTTCTAGGTACTTCAGAAGCATCTGCTTTGGCATTTGACCCTGAGACGTTTTGATCACAAGCTGGTCAGATGCTGTACGTTGTGGCTGCTGCTAATATGTGTTTGAAACAAATTGCTCTGCTCACAGTTTAACCACTTCATTAACTAGCTTGACCCGTTCATCTGTAGTATGAGATTAGCCGGTACTCCTTAAAAGTGCGCTCTTCTGGCTTTTGTGCTCTACCACTGGGTGGCGCATAAATAAATACGTTCCGATGACATGTGCATTTCATTGTGTTACATTTTTAATCGCTTTCACTTTCAAAACATAAGGGAGACACTAAGAATAAAACTAAAGGAGAGGTTTAAGTCACATTGTTATTAGGTAGGCTGAGCAGGTAGAGCAGATGCTGAAGTGGCACAGATTAGCCTTAATTCTGATAAATTTCCACTGGTCATGGTCGTCTGGCAATAACGATTCGGATTAAACCGTACCTTTCAATAATAGCACAAGATTATGGTGTATGCCATACACAGTGTTTTGGGAAAGTGGTGAAGTATTTAAACACGGGAAATTCCCATGGATAGATGCGCTACCTTCGCTCTAAAACCTTACAAAATCCTGTACGTATATGCAGCAGCAGCAAAGACTTCAACACACACAGTGAATGCGGTTTTACAAAATGTTGCACAAGGGTTAAAGCTCTCACCTATAATGCACTATAACTACCTTCATAATGCATTATAATGATCAGTATAAGCATTAAGGATGCTTTGTACTCCATAGAGCATTCATAATGCATGATAAACATGGCTATAATGTGTTATGCCTTTTTATAAATATTTATAGCCGTGTTTGTAATGCTTTATGAATGCATTATAATGTGTTATGAATGTATTCATAGATTCTTATACACATGGCATTCATAGAAAGTGTTCCCCTGTTTCATCACGTATATGTGTGTATACAGGCCGGCTGTAGAGCTATGCTTTGCGTATCTGCCCCAGGCTCTGTGTGGGCAGATCATGCTGCATCTTCTCCCAGTGTTTATGTCAGACTCTTCTACCTACACCTTTTCTCCTCCAGTTCCAAAAACATCCGGTCTAAATGGTTCTAAATTGCCCACAGTGCGTAAGTGCGTCCTTTAATGGACTGAAATCCTAGTTCCTGGCATGGGCTCCAGGCTTGTATGATTAAATCTGATTAGGTGGTTTTAGTTTGGTTAAGGGTCCTTGTAATGATTAGAAAGCCGGCGATGACAGTAGAATTCATGCTTATCACAGTTTTGACACAAGTACATTTAATGAAACTGCAATTATCTATTAGAGTGTAAGAGATATGCGATCGCATCCAAAAACCATGATAACAAATGAGAAAAAATAAACAAACAGCACAGAACCATCAGGCAGCTCTGTGGACGACCATGGCTACACAGGGCTGGGTCTTTGCTAAGCTGGGCAGACAGAGATCTGAAATTTATCTACGGCTATTTGCATGAAGCAACAAATTTTCTAATACACACTGGCGACACACATCCCAGGCCTCTCAACCCCCCCGTAAATCCAAACCAAAAACCACAATTTATAACGTCTGCTCCCGTCACGTTGCTGAATGTAATGCGAGGTCACCTAATGTGACCCCTCTGGTGATCCTCCTCTTCCTCGGTGCGGCGCCGCAGCTGCGTCGTCCCCGGCAATGTTCGTGACTGAGGGGGCGGTCGTCGCCGGTGAATGACGGACCAGCGGCTGCTTTGCTCCGTGCGCCTCTAAAGTGTGTCACCGGTCAGATCTGGAGTCTTGCTGCAGCTGCCATAGAGAAGAGAGGTATAAAAGTAACAGATACATAAGAAGGGAAAAAAATGTATGATTAGTTGCCCTAGATTTTTTAAATTACCTCCTGTTTTGGGCATTAAATAAAATAAGTGTAGTAATATAATCAACTGTCCCCATTAGACAAAGCTTCCATGTAGGGCAATTGAACAAAGTAGTGTCCTCAAAATGTGAAAGAACTGAAATCAGGTCGTTCCTAGGAGCCATCAGTAATGAACTTCCTAAGATGTGTGAAACTACTCTGGATTGGAGTGACCTGGGTTTAATGTTATGCAGCATTTAGAAGAGCATTTGAAACCTTGTATTAATTCAGAGAGCGAGGTCAGGTGACACCAACATGGCCTTGTTCTACATGAGAAGGTATTGTGTCGCAGTCTCAATATCCCCTTACGCAGATGCCAGACAAACCTATGCTTGTTTATTAAAACTGTTACTATTAAAAGGCACTCTGCTTGATGACTATAGTATGACTACTGTAGTTTGACTACAGTATGACTAGGATAGAAAAAAACCTTTGTAATAAAAATGCAAATGTTCCTTAGTTAACAAATGGTGTGTTATCATTGTGTGTAAGCCTACTTCGATAAGGTGATAAAGCAAGCAGTGTTCAACTACTTTATACAGTACACATCTCATTACCGGCCGACGAAATGGTGTTATGCAGCAAGACGCACATACATTTTCACCACATTCCTTCCAAAAGGGACCATTTTGTAAGTTTATTGTATATAGTTCCTCAGTTGATGCTGCATCCTAATGTGTTTCTCACTTAGCCCATTATACAATCAGGTATATATAGATATTTATGTTTTTTTACAGAAGGAATGTAGGTTAAGTATCTCATGGGTACGATCGCTCTGTGGAGTCCTCTGGTCAGGGCTCCACCTTTGAAAATACGGGCCCACCTGCTGCTCATCGTGAATCATTACCAACTATTTTAGTTATGAAACCTGGTAAAAATGGTGTCGGCTGCCACTGACAATAAGAATCGCATTTTTAAGCCAGTGTGTCCTAAGATGCTGACTGGGGTTGGGGCGGGGCTACACAGCATGGGCGTGAGCAGTTAATAGCCAATTAGGGCGCAGGGCGCAGCTCAGACAGTGGGATGACCTCTGCCAGACCCTGATTGGAGGGCAGTGACTTCATAGGCCAATATGTCGCTATGTTCCTGAGCTTTGGCACAGAAACGGTGCCTAACTGAAGACGTTTTATTCCAGTAGGGAAACTGCTCCATGCTCCTGTGAAGAACATTCCGGGAATCCACAAATCATTGTGGCTTTTTCTTACACGTTGAAAGAGGGCCCTTATTAAATTAAATCACAATGGAAACTATGGTATGGGTTGTTACACTGTGGTCCTTAAGGTCATTCTGGCGGTCAGTCATATCAGCGGCTAATGCAGACCGTGAAACCACTATACATAGCAGAGGAGACTGCGGTATTAAATATACAAAGTGTGGCAGGTGAGTGTAAAGTGGTCTGATCTGGCTAACCTTTTAAGTAGGCCGCGACTTTCCGGCAGGAATGCACGCCGGGTGCCTACACAGACGTAGCAGACACCTAGACATCCTATATAAAGCACACACAGCACAGATTCTACCGGTACTTATGGTAACAATGCCGGTGCCCTATTTCATATTGTACTTGTTTAACGTGTTGTAGTATCCTGGGTGCTTTCCATCTGCGTTCCATCATTTAACGCAGTGAAAGGGAGAGGTGAGGTTTCGGTTGGGAATTCCCGGTGTGCCGTCAATCAATTTAGAAGTGCCTCCCTGTATGATTCCTACTGTAACTCAGCACTTTCTAACAAGTTGGTGATATAGTATAAATAATCAAGCATGAAAGAATGAGTTAAGAAAAAAAACTACCTATAATCAGAGGTGGCAATTTCAGGTCCAGAAAGTACAAATCCAGACCAGGATTTTGTTTCAACCAACCACTTGAGTACTATTTGACTGTGACTCTTTACGCGCCGCTGGTTGGTTGAAACAAAATC
>JAODKC010000110.1:768954-779457 GCA_026777985.1 Mormyrops attenuatus
CCCCTGCCCCCCAACCCACCTCTTCCAAAATCTTGCAGCTTCGAATTATTCCGGGGGAGCATCTCATAAATCTTTGTGCTGGATGTAAATCAGGGATCCGGAGGCTACGGCCCCTGGGGGGTTTCCCCCGCGTCCTGTTGGATCTCTTCTCTACCAATCTCCTTTATTTTTAGTGTGCTGAGACGAGCTGTTAGCCGCCTCATTCAGAAACAAAGGGAGGGCTTTTGCATCTGTCTGCAGGACGCTTTTGCCACGGCCCCGGCGGCCGTGTGTGGCTCCGGATGGGTGTGCCGTTATTTCGCGCCGCTTCCGAAAACCTGCGGCTTCCGCACCACTACCGCCCTGTCTCCAAATAAGGCTCCGTAACGCGCATTTAGAAAAAGCGTTTGCATACATGCAGTATGTGTCCCTGGATAAACTGAACGAGAACGTTCGGTACTCATCTCTTGCTCTGCTCTACATGATATGTACATTATCTAATATTCATTTAGACTAATGAAGCAAATTAATCATCATAAATAGCCGCTGCATAAAATACTTTGGTAGCATAACCAAAAAAAAAGAATGTTCAAAACAATTTATATTTTTAAATATATTTGCATATAAAGAAAAAAATTGAGGGTTGTATTTCCTTAGCAGCCTGCCTTATCCAGGACACTTAAATAGTGTTTTGTTTGTTTGTTTGTTTATGTCACTGGTCAGCACTGAGAATTTGCAGCACTGTTTCTTTGGTCACTGCCATCGATTAATGGACAGCAGCCTTCGGGTTGAAAGTCGATGTACTTGTTTATTTGGTGGAGAAGGGCCATGTCGTCATGTAATTGAGATATCTTTGCATAAGCATTTTCTTGGGGCTGATTGAGTGACTGTACCGTCACGTCGTGGTAATGAACAGTCACTCAAGTGAATGAACTCCTGCTGACAAAGTTGCTGTATTACTTAACACACCTTTCTAGAAATTAATATCCACCTTCTTGTTTTTTTTAAAAAAAATGAGAAATAAATTCTAAATGACAGATTCGCAGCCTCCACCATGTATAATGATTACTTTTGTACAAAGAATATTTTTTAAGTGTCTTGGTGCATCTGTTTTATGTGAGATGCATAAAATGACAGGACTTGGACAGCTAACACTTCTAGTGACAGAGATTACTGTCACCCACCTTCTTGAGTTAATTCATCATTGTAAATGGTCTTCCTTCTCTCGCTGTGTCTAGGCAACAGCCTATCCCTGGGAGGCTTGTGTACCATGTGACCTCAGCCTTCAAGCATTCCACTAACATAAAATTAGCTGATAAAACCATCACACCTTTCCTGAGTCATCTTAATGGCTATACAAATCCAGATTATGATGCGCAAACTAAATGCAAAGGAACAAATACATAGACAAAAGCATAAACAGAGACTTAAAGCGTTATCGTCAGCTCACAAAATAATCTCACTAATCTGAAAGTCAGAGTGATTTTTAACTAAGTAGATTAGTGTTAATTTAAGATCATACTTGAGGCTCCTACAATTTCACTGTAAGACCCTGAGCATTACTGAATTACATTACTTATGCAAAAGCAATGAATAAGAGACACAACACATTTTTGAACACTAGCAAACCATTTCCTGCCACAATTTGACTTCCAAACGGTCATACATGAGTAGATTTAATTCTTCAGTAGTCCTAATAATGCTTATGGCAAGTACAGCAGATAAAAAAGACATTACAAGAGGACAATTTTATGACGAAGTATTTTTGACCAAAGTATCAAGTAATGTGACGTGTGTTTATTTTTTAATCGTCTCTTCTTCTGTACTTTGTTATTTCTTGACTTGTAGATCTGGCCAAGTTATAAATAAATTCTACTAAAAGAAAACATTTGTTCCATAAGTAAATACTCTGACATATTAGACGGATGTTTTGCTACCTTTGAAATGTACATGGAGTGAAAAAAAACAAAACAAAAATAACATGCACTACATTTAAAATTCAGGAAAACATACTCTGCTATTGTAACGCACATTATGCATTATTTATTTTATTTTAAATATACCTCTACTTTCACCAACACCAAGTGAATGTTTTATGAATGCTTTATGTCTAATAGAAGCATTCCCGGATTTATGGTAATGACGGCGCTGTCGCTACGGCAGCGGCTGATGCAGGGTGGGTAATGAGTAATGGGGGTAATACGGGGAACGGCGGCCGCTGCGGGCTAGCGCGTGTTCCGCCGGATCGCGGGTGCTCACGTGCCGCCGCCACCGCACGCACGCACGCGGGTTCACGGCAGACCTCCGTCGTTTTCCCTCGTCGTGTCCTGACCTCCGGAGGAATGCAGCTCCGAGCGAAAGCGGCATAGTGCACAGGCCCGTTATTTTGTGACGCTCTACACCGGCAGCGCGTCTCATCAGGCCCCCGACTGTATTTCCGTGATAGCGTGCACCTGAACTGACGGGCATAATTCACAGATTAGACTGTGCCATGCACTACCCTTAGCTCACATAATGGCTGTAACCCAAAATAACCACATTCTAACAATATAATTATAATGCAATTTCATAACATAATACAGAGTGTTTTAACGGCTTGTAATTAATGCTTACAGATCAGCAGTAAAGGTATTAGTTCACACATCCGTTAACTGTTAAAGGCTGCGTCAATAATTTCCCAGTTTATGTTAAAATATGTATAATTGCAGAGTAGAGCAATGGAGGACACGGTCTCTAATAATCTGTATACAGGCGAAATGCGTCAGGATTGTGGAATTGTTGATTTGATGGATCTATTTTCACAAAATGTCCTAACAGTGTAAAAAATATAAGATGTATATACTGTAGATAGACATGCTACAAAAGCCTTTCTAGAGTATGTCCAATACTACAAAAACATGGATATTCATATGCTCTTTTGGGTAGGATACATTTTTAGTACCACATCGATTTATTAAAAGCCCAAATGAATACTGAGGAAAGAGTTGCTCAGTGAGACTTAAGTAAGTGTCTGTTAGCTGACAGAAGTAATATTCTCAGAAAGAGATAAGGAGAATTATCTGAAAACTTGCTTTTTACATTTTTAGATAGCCTCTCAAGATTTAATATATATGCTTTTAAAAGATTTACAAAAAAACATGTCACGTGCCGTTGTTCCTCACTGAGAAATTTGTCCTTTCTCTGTTCTGAACCAGTTCTTTTTAGATGAAAGATCAGTAAGCGGCCACTCTAACCCTAGACAGACTTTCCATATGATCGTTATCTCTAACACTGACGACGTTACATATAGGAACAAACTCACAAACCACATGGTATGAAAACAATTCTCTCTCATGTGTGGCGTCTAAAACCGTATTCGTCAAAAAATAAATAACGACAACAGATCCGTATCAAACTCATAGCAAAATGAAACGAGCTACAACTGTAGGGTAAAATGTGATATATGTGATAATTAAATGATAAAATTTACCCCTTCACGACCTTACAGAAAAAAGAGGAATGCTCTCCAACTTTCGGAACGTCTCTGGAATTCTGAGGGTTCCGTTTATTGTGAAAGCGGCCTCACATGCGCCGGATGGCCCCTCTGATCATTTATCTAAGTGCGGTGTGGTGACAGTCCCCAGAGAGCCGTGCGTCCCACGTGAGGTATGAAGGCTGGGGTGCAGACTAAGCAGATCTGTACGCTGGGGGGATGTATGTAAATGTCCCAGCATCTGGGTAATATCAGGTGGATATTGTCACAGTGATAATGCAAATATATGTGGCGATACGTAAATAAGGGTTCATATATGGATGTATGCACAGCAATGGCAGGAGCCCCCGCTATAGGGGAAGGAGGGGAGTGCTTAGGGTGAAAGGTCGGATAAAATACAAATGAGATGAGGGGGCCAAATATGCTATTCTCTGAGCAGAATAAGGAGACGTCTCACTTGAAAAATAGCCGGGCGGGGGAATCTGACTACCTCAGCCATTTAATGCACCCTGAAGAGACAAGTAAACCAAGGCGCCAAGACAGAGCATCCCAAAGTCAAAGACGACCCCTGCACACGTGGAGGACAGAGACAGGACACACAGGCAGAGGGCTGGTACCTGCTGCCTTTCATTTTTTCTATGGCGCATCCTCCTCTGTGAGTTATAGAATCACCTGTCCCGTGTGACAGGGTGACATTTAGTAACATTTGTTAGCCATGTGGCAGAGTGCGGTGAGCTGTGTTTGTGAGCGCCTAATAGGTGACTTCGTTTGAAAACGATGATTTCTTTCCGTTTTGCACAAATTATCGCATGCATCTCATTTATCAGTCATGGCGGATCCATAGAAGGTCACCGACTGTAGTCGTCTGCATCCTTGGGATCTCCAGATTTCCATTCAATGCCAAAGCTTAATTGCTTTATTCAAGTAATTATAATGACAATGCTTAATCTCACCTTATGTTCCTGATGTCAGTGAGACACAGAATCATTTTCTAAAGGATGCTGACCCTCTAGGAACTGAATCTGACACCTCTGTAATCCAGGGAGAAGTTCTTAACTTCTAAAAAGCGTTACAAGGAACCGTAACTGTCGAACCTAAACACAAATTAAGAAAAACTTCTTCCACTCCGTCCCCCTCTGGAGGTCTAAGGCTTCAGTCATCTGGTTCTTATTAAAGAGGAGGGTGGCATTTTGTTGACCAAGTGAGTCCATAATAAATACTGTCATAACGAGGTATTCACATAACTGGTACGCGAATGTGCATTTATTGTATAAATCCATATGTGTGGCAATTTCTTGTCGTAACAGTACAAAAGCATACTTAGCATACTTATTTTATGCGCAGTTGTGGAAAAACAAAAAAATTACCATGCATTTTAACTTTTATACGGCTAATGCATACGTCATTCGTGGTACAGAGGTTAAGAGTGACTTCTTGTCATAACAGCGGAAATGCACGTAAAATAAGTACGCATTTGCGCTGTCATGACAAGAAGTCACTGTGCATATCGCTCTGTACAGTGAATGCGTACTGTGTACCAGTTACGTGCATCCCGAGTCGTAACATAAGCATATCTGTAATAGCCTGATAATTATGGCGCGTAATAAAATGAGCTAATCTCGAGAGATTGTAGCTTTGATGCACAATAAACGGAGGTTAGCCTCACTGAGCTTGAAAACAATACTGCCCCCTACCTTAGCAGTTAGAAGAGAATCTACGTTAAGGTGGCCCAGTACATATCTATCTGTTCCTATTGACATAGTTCCCAATTTAGCGTAAAATTAGATCAGCTACTGTTGACCTTTTAACATTGTCCTGTGTAGGTATGGTGATGGATTGCCCGTCTGTGTTTATTAAATGGTGACTTTGAGTAGGACGTTTTCACTGGATGCTACTGCCTTTGTACTGTGGACAGGTGCGAGGGTGTGGAAAATTGTCTTTCCCCCATTAGCTACCGATTGTCCACAGGTTCTACGATTGATGTCAGGTGCGGGGCAGCTGGTAGTGTTGCCAAGGGCTATGTATTGGCAAGAATCTGGCGAATCGATACATATCATGATATAGGGGCTATGAATCAATGTATTGCGATACTGTAAGCAAGGCGATATGTTGCGATTTTTAAAATAAAATTTTAGGGAAACTGTCGTAGTATAAAGAACACACAGCCATATGCATAGAACATAAAAATAAAGTTAACTTTTTTTCTGCAATCAGAACATTGAGACCAGTATCAGCATTGCTCTTGTTGATTTCCTCAGTGCCTTCTTTATTGTGGAAGATAAAATGAGCCCACATTTCAGCTCTGTACGCCAGTCTGATGAATCTCCCATCAGTGGTAACGTTACTAGTCAGCTAGATTTGCTAATGCTAATGTTAGCGGTGCACCCTTACAGTACTTCCTGTCTCAGTTTACGTTGTTATGTTGGGAGTGGAGGAGTCACATGCCGTCTAGTGGTTGGAGTTTAAACACAAGACAAAATTAACCTCAGTCTGCCACAAATCTGTGCATGTAAACTATTCATTCAAAATCGATACACTGTTTTTGAGAATCAAAACAGTATCATAAAACGTAATATCACGATAATCTAGTATAACGATATTTTTTTCACACCCCTAGTTGATGTTACCCATGTCTGCTTGTGCCTGCTTCATTGACTAAGTACCGGAAAGCAAAGTAGGGTCTGATTTTTCCACTGTTCACTTCGTTTTTTAAGTTAGCTGTCTGTATTTGTTTATATTGGTACTTAGTCTTGTTGCTTTACGTTTCAGTTGCTAAGCTAACAGTGTTGGGTAGTTTGGGGGTTTTCAGTGTGACAACTGTGGATCTGAGCGCTTCTGTTTCATGAAAGTCCGGCTACATAACTTCAACCATGATACAAAGTGGGTGTCATTTTAAAATGACTGCCTTATTTTGAATTTTGTAGGTGGGCTTGTCAGTATGTGCAGGATATAGAACTGGTGTGGAATCACTATAAGTCAAAAGGAAGTTTTCGGGTCTTGTACTGACAGTGATAGACATTATGGTGACCATGACAAGAAACTGTACAATACTTATATTGCTTGCTCATAGTCGTTAATGTATAAGAAAGAGACGCATTTTGTCATTCAGGCATAAAACAGAAATTCCTAGCAAAATATCGTCGACCTCCCCTGGTGGCTAAGCTCAATGCCCAAGCTTTCCCTGGCACTAAACTGTGTAGTCCTGTTATGTCAGCTTTCAAACAATATACTGCAGAGGGTCTGTGCCCACGATAACACTGGGTATTGTGGCTGTAATTTAGCTTATATGATACGATGGGTACAAACAGAAATCCTTCAGAATATCAGATGGCTTCATTATATGGGCAGCGGTGGCCTAATGGTTAGAGAAGCATGCTAGTGATCGAAAGGTTGCTGGCTCGAATCCCCAACCTGCAAAGTACCACTGAGATACCCTGAGCAAGGTACTGCCCCCACACACTACTCCCCAGGCACTAAATAATAGCTGCCCACTGCTATGTCACACATGGGTTAAATGCAGAGGACACACTTCATTGTTGTGTCAACAATGGCAATTAATCACTTAAAAAAAAAAAAAAAAAAAAACATTGTTTTTTGTTTACACTGAACAACAAATTTTAACTTTCTTTTTGTCACACGAATCAAAAGAGGTGAATCTTATGGTATTTTTTGTGTGGAATTCAAATATGTAATCAGAATTACATATTATCATGGCAGGATTTTGTGAAACACACATTTGGACTTTACACCATATATATATTTACAGTATATGTGCATGATGACTCATCTAAAAGGCAGAAGTGTTTAGTCTTTTGCTGTTCTTGGCCTCAGGAACATCCCTCTTAAGGGTCCAGCAACTTATTACCAACTGGAAGGGAGCTGGATTTCTGAAAGAGAGATCAATATCCTGTCTTAACATGTCCAAGTGTGTTACAGCCTGTAAAAAAAATGAAATAACTGACTTACAGTACTTTGCACGCTTCTGTGAAGTTAAAAAAAATCACAAATACAAATAAAATCATTAGAGCTGTGATTCATAGCATTTTGAACAATAAACTGTAGATTTTTGCTGTGGGAGACGTTTGATGTCCTGATTCAGATCTCCAGCAGAGGCACCACTTCCTTTATCCTCCAGCAGATGGCGTACTGTTTGAGGACACAGAGCTGCACCTGTGAAAGCTGACAGTCAAAGCACTGGAAGGACATTAGAGAAAAGTAATTTAGTTACTCAAGAGAAATATAAAGCAGTGAAATTAGAGAATAATGTTGTCAACCAAATAGCAATTTGTATCACATTATAGATTTATCGATTAATAAACAAATAAGATAGCAAAGACAAATATTGTAAATGACCTTGTTAGAACTTGTTTGATTCATTAGATCTTTTGCTCAAGAAGTTACTGAGCATTACGGAACTCACTGAATTTTATTGAATTCTTCACCGGAAGAAGGAAACTGGCAAATTATTCTAATATACAAAAATAATTATCTATGCCATATGAGAAGACGGATGCAAATAGGGATTCAAGAGTTAATTAAAGTGTGGGAATTGTATAGATCTTCGAGATACTTTGATGTATCACGCTGAGAAACACCGAAACATAGTACAGCTAATCACTTGGCTGTTCTGTGCCATTCATTCAGTTCTGTTATTACCAACTTGATTATTAACTACCAAGCTTAGAAACTAAGGAATTAACAGTGGTTAACTACTGTATGAATGTTTGAATTAGCATGTAATGTAGGCTATTGAAGGGCATGGACTGAGTAAATGCATTATTTTCAGACTGGCTTTTACATGAAAACCATACTTTACTTCACACACATTGAATTTCCTTCCTTCTATCTATCTATCTATCTATCTATCTATCTATCTATCTATCTATCTGTCTATCTATTTTGGTTATTAATTAATTACACACACGAACAAAAATGCAAAATGAATCCCCAGGGTCTGACTATACCTGGGACCTGTCACTGATGTGAGAGATGTCCAATTTACAGGACTGATGACGATTGCCGCCTGTCACGTCAGAACCAGAAAGGGGAACAAAAACAAATGAAACAAACGCAAAAACAAGCACAGACAAATAAAAATCACGTACTCACGCTGTACAGTCATAATGCAAAGCTGTTTAAAAAATTTGTTTAATTAATCAAAGAAGAGCGTCCTATCATAATTGAGCGAAAAGAGCCAATTGAGGCTGCCTTTGTGATTAGATTAAAGATGGCGTCTGAGGGACAGCCTTGGTGACAGGTACACTGTAATCCTCATTCTCATTCCCTCTGAAATGGTCTGTGCCTCCGCCAATTTACATAATACATTTCTGACACCTTTACTTCATTCATCAATCACCGCAACTTCTCCCAGTCCCTTTTGTCTGAGCGCGCCTCCGCTTCATCACCAAAGATTAATTTCAGCCCGTGCCCCCTTCTTTCTGCCGTTTTTTAAAGGCACGGAGCTTATAAAACGAAACGGCCGACGTGATAAAAACAACAATGCAAGCAACTTCCCCCACCCCTCCTCCTCTAGCTCTTCATACTTTTTCTTGTTTTGTAACCTTTCCCTAGTGCCATCCTGCAGGTCTCGCCTACAATTTATACACGCACGTTTTATTTATCGCAGCGAGACGCGAAACTGCGGGAAATGTAAACATTAAAAAGTGGGACAAACAACGCGGCTCATTATCACGCTCGATCTGCGCGCCGCCGCCGTTCCTCTCCCACCTTTAACTGCCATTTATCCTTTTTTACATAGTTTCTTTTTAAACAAGTTGTCTTTGAAGTCATTTGCATATTAATATGGCTGATTTTTTTTCAGACTCGTTGTCCAACTAACTTTGCATTTACATTACTTCAATTTATTCCCCGACAAAGCGATGCTACCGGTTTGCAGTGCGTTTTCTGTTATTTTCTTTTTATAAATTCTCGTTTTATCCCAATGAATCTGGCTCTCTGTATTTTTTCATCTGTATATGGATGCATATTTTCAGATTCTTACTAAATCATCAACTTTAGTTCAGTTTTGTATCCTTCCTGTACAAGGGCAGGCCCTGGATAAATCTCGTAGCTTTTTTAAGGTGCTGTGACATCATTTGGACAGCTCCATACATCTGAGTCTCCAGTATGGAACCGTGTAATGCAGTCAACAATGTGTGGATCCCTAGTTGTCTTAATGTCTTTCCATGACATTTAGCTTGTCTGGTTGTGACATGTGCCACTGCAAACACTGAAGAAAGTAGGCTAGCAGCTAATTGAATTACTCGGAATATATCATACAGAAAACAGACAAACCATACGGTATTTTTTCCATTACTGATAAAATAAAATAATAAAATAAAGCTGATACAATTTTAATGGAAAAAAAAACCCAAAGGTCCTTCATTTTCATAAAAGCGGAACAAGCCCTGCATTAAATCCCAAAGATGGTGGCCTTGCGGAGAGGGGTCATGTGACCGGCGGACTCCAGCACACATGACGCCCTGCTCTTTCCAAGCTGTAGCTCTGGCAGCAGCCTCCGTAATTAATATAAAACATCTGAACCCACCAAAAACCCGTCAGAATCGTTCCAACCAGGTTAGCGAGGTGGATATTTAAAAGAGTCTTCCATGCCAAATAATTGTTTTGTTAATAATGGGATTACATGACGGGCCACTGTTCGTTCCACTTGTGTTTCAATGTCGACTGCTAAGTGCGAATGTTGTGGAACAAAAATACCTGGACACCCGGGGGGGCTTGCTGAACGACTCTGCAGCCGAAATTGTACGGGGCGACGCTAACTAATAAATCAACCGGTTCTCTGTCCCCTTGATGTCGAGTATTCTGATTAAAATCAATAATTGCATTATAAATCACTTTAAATACACTTATATGTGTTTTAGAATATGGAGCAGCTTGGAGTGACTTATCTCTCCCTTTGAAAGGGAAGAAGAGGCTTTTGTGTGTGAGCTGGTATCCTATGTCTGACCTGTGTGTATGTGGTACCCCCATTCCCCCCCACCCCCCACATTCTCACTTCGCGGAAAATTAGCGCTCTCCTCCCACTGCAGGTG
>JAODKC010000110.1:779557-797021 GCA_026777985.1 Mormyrops attenuatus
GCTCTCCTCCCACTGCAGGTGGCGGAGGGAGGGGAAGAGGCGTGCAGGCCGATTTATCTGGAGCTGTCAGGTCCTGGGAGGATTGGGCTATGGGAGGGGGGCAGCTCCTCCTTGGCCCCTCGGCTGACTCTGAAGCAGACCCGTCTCTCATTAAAAGAGCACCGGAGCTACACTTGAAAGTGACATTCACGACGCCCCACCCTCCCCCCACCGCCCCCGCCCCCCCCATCCCCACCCCACTCACAAATGCAGAATATGACAGCCCTCACCACTTAAAAGAGAGAAGCTCTCTTTTCTGGCATGAAAAAAGCCATCAGTTTATTGCATCAGATTTGGCAGATATCCATACGATACCGGTATATACTTCCCCATCCGCCCACCCCGGTCCTATTTTCGTAACCCAGTCTTAACGCCGTCGCGTGCCCGCGCACCTATCACTCCCATCACCTCCGGCGCAACTAAATATTCCGATGGCTCTCTACGATTTCAATTCCCAGGCAGGTCACGGGAGCCCTCATTGGGCGCCGGCACATTTTAGGAATCCGCGGCGCAATTAGCGGAGAGCACCGCCGCCAGCCTCACGCTCAGTGCCGTGACGGTGCTTATCTACCGCGTTATTTTATCTCACTTACCATGTATCGTGTTCCGGTGCCATTCTAAATGAAGAGATTACGATAAAACACATTGCAAATGCAATAAATTATGACAAAGCATATCTTTAGCTACAGCCCTAGCTGCAGTTCAAATAGTAGTTTGAGTTAAAGTTTTTCAGTTGTGAGGTTTAGACTGGTGACGATTTTTTTTATTTTAGATAAATATTTTGACTGCAAAATATTACGCTAATATGAAAGAGTTGTTCTAGATATGCAGATTTAGATGAACTATTTATAAGCCACAGGTACTTAAATAGCATTTCAGCTGGTGTTTTGAATGTGAAATCTAGATTTGCTTGTTAGCCCCAACAGCAGAGTGTGTTTTTTCCTGAACTGTGTGTCTGTGTGGATTTATGTCCATCTAGTTTCAGTTCACTGTCTATGTTAACTGAGATTTTCTGATTTTTGAAAAGAGATTTGTTAAATGATCAAATATGCAGATGGAGGGCAGGCGTGAATATTTGCCTTCGTCCGAAAAGAAGAGGTCACGCGTGGTGAAGTTAGCATGCGGGAAAGGGAGATTCGCATCCTGAAGGTTCTGGAAAGAACGTCTCTTTCCATGAAGGGAAGGCCAAGAGACATATCCCTTAAAATGGACGGGAGGATGGAGAAGGAGGGGGATTGCATTGTCTTTAAAGATCACTGTGACGGGGGAGGGATGGTTTATTTGGGGGGGTGGCTGGCAGGTTGGGCAGTGATATGCAAAACACAGGCTCCCTGACCAAAGCAGCCTGCAAAATGAGATGTCAGCATGCAACACTCATTGATATATGGCTGCGGAAAATCAAACGCGTGAGACGACAGGGGGGCTAAAGGTGAGACAGCTCGTGTGAGCAGCTGTACATCTACGTCAGAGCGCTGCCGCGCCACTCTGCCGTCGCCTGTCCCCATAGCCCGCCCGCGTTTATATATTTATATGTATCTTCACTTATTTACTCGACCTACCAACTAAAAGGGTTGTAGCCTAACAAACCTAACAAATGGACACACAGTGAAATTTCTTGTTGGTGGGGGGGGCTTCTTTGAAAATATCAACATCACTGATAAGAGAAGGTTCCCCCTGAAAGACTTTAAGTGCTTTATCTAGATTTGACCATTTAATACAGGAGAGGGACGTTTATTTTGAAGAGGGGGGACGATTAATCATTAACATTGTTTCTCAGATTTTAAGATCCTTAAATAGAGAACGAATAAGTATGGGAATCTTGCTTTGTATTTATGAGAAAAGGATCTGGAAATTTCCATGGTGCAACATGATTGTTTTGTTACGGATTTTGCCCTGAAGTGGGGGTCACAGGGAGAGCATGGCATCATTCCCTCCGATTCAAACTTTCCCCATGTCCGGTGTGCAGATTAAGCAAAGGGGGGCAGCGTTAGGTGGAATCAGAGATGGGAAGCGTAGAAGTTTTGAGGAAAAGAACCACATTTGATCATGTTATGTCAGGACAGTTCGGCAATCATGTGACAGGAGCTGCAGAGGTTGTACCGACAGCTTGAGGAACGCTCTCATGACTCCCACCATAATGGCTAAAAGCTGGAGCCCCAGACAGGTCCAATCAAAGCATTTGTGATTCTCCGAACGGCTGCTAGGAGAAACTGCGAAGAATGCCCAGCAAAGAAGGAATGAAAGCATTTCGGAGCCCCCTCAACGGGGCGGTCATTAGCGACCGGAGGGCGCCGTCAGGGCCGACTGAGAGCCTTGTGCTAGGGATAAACAGAGAGACAATAGCTAAAGGACAGAGTGCTTAGCGGTGAATTAGCCTGTCCGCACAGAGCAGAGGAGCGACCAGGGGGTGCTCAGATCACACAGCAGGCCAGCTAATATATGAGGAGCCGGTCTTCTTACTGTCTGCAAGCCAGTGCCACAGATTTCAACCAACACAAACAAAAAAAAAAAAAACGAAAAAAGTGCCGCTTTTCATGCCACAGGGGACAGAGCTCGAAATCTGTGCTTATAACGAAGACTGCTTGAGTATTTAAATAAAGACCAGCAGCAGTTTGTCTCCTTTTTTCATTTTTTTTCCCTCTCCAAACTTTTTTTTTCCTCCCCCCGTATGAGGTCAGATTCCACTATTATCATACCGTTATTCTGGCAATATTCGTCGGCGACAGGGAACACTTGTGGATAACAGGTGGAGAATTTATTGCATCTCGCCGTCAGGTTGGCAGAGTCGCTTCTTTTCAGGAGCCTCGCCTGTCGGTCCTTGAATATGAAGAGAAATGTCAATAAAGCCTAGAGGATTAAACTAGTATCTTCAGTCTGGTGCGACTGGCTGGTGCCAGGACACAGACGGGCCGGCGCTGGGAGGCAGCTGAGCCTTGTGAGACACACCGACGGAGAGAGACGTGCTGCCCATGGTCAGACCTGGCATATATCAGCGCAAAGTTTTACCAAACTGCTTCGCTTTAAAGTGTAAACTTCCCTGTACATACCGTCCGCGCCAAAATTCTTTTATCGTCACTACCTTTAATACCTGTTCCGAATGAACCACATTGAGGTTATACTGGAAACCAAGTACTTAACTATGACTTAATTTCCGCCTCAGAGAGCACAGTTTGGGAGATTAGAGTAAAGACCAGGCAAGACTCTGTCCTAACTTCTCGCTGCAGTGAAAGGCAAAAGAAAAGCACTGTACGCAACATAAAGCGCATTAGAAATCCTGCACACAAGACATGTTCTGTGATATTGCGGTACGTGTGCTAATCGCCCTAATAAACCTGTTACCCAACAAAGAGACAGCGGCACTCTGATGTTCCTGAGATGCTGCCTTCACACCTGTTTGGAAAACATACTGTTTCTCGATAGTGCCCAATTAAAGATGGTGGTCTTTTTTTGGTGCTGCATTTAAAGTGACTCAAAGACCTTCAGGGACTGTTGCTTCTTTGCTAGACTTTTTAGATTCACACCAGTGCAAAGAGTGTGTGACTGAGTCTGTACTGAATCTGTTCGGATTAACTGCAAAGTCTGTTTCACTGTGCTGGGTGCCACTTCATATATTTTTAAATGGTCTATATTCCTGCTCTGTGCTTTGTGTTTAGACCACTGCTAGCCTAATCAATTTTACTAAAAAACCTAATATACATCTTATTACCCATACAAGTTCATTTTCTCATCATTTTCCTTCTTACTTTACCACATTTAGATGATCTTATTTGTTTTCTGTATGACAGAATTTGGCCACATTATTCATTTGTCCAGTTAAATGTTTACATTTTACGTCTACATTTTTTAATTTGGCAGATACTCTTGTCCAAAGTGATACAAATAGCACGTTACAAAGACATCTTTCAGCAGACTTTACTAAGATAAGATATTGTTTCCATACGCATGTCTTAAAAACTCAGTGTATAAGTTGAATTTGTGCCCCAACTCATCAAATCATTATTTTCTTCCTTCATTGAAAACGGTAACATTTGAAATTACAGGCGTTCATATTGCCGCATTTGTGGTGTGAGACGATCCGATAGGTGATGTAAGCACTTGCGTACTTACTTTGCGTACAAACCCTTTCTCGTTAACTGACAGGCTTGGCTGAGGAGAATGACTTCACCACAGCTAGCTGTGGGAACCTTTGCTCGATAATTACGTTTCTTCTCATAGCCTACAATGTTTCCACAAAGATTATTTTTTTAAAAAAACTTTGAACTGCTCAGAGCAAAGTTTTTAGGGTTTCTGGGTGGTTCAGAGCAGGGTGGACCACAGGTTTGGTAGGTCAAGTCACAGATGGGCCCCGTCGCCAAACTTCCCACAGCCGGGACCATCTCGGTATCGGACCAGTCAAACCCCGGTTTGGGAACCGCTAATATCCAGAAATAAAACCCCTGAAATTTTCCACGGCGCCACCATGTACTTAAATGTAAACTTAGACTCATTCGCATGCTTGTAATTAAACACACACAGATATGTAGGGCTTGACCAGTGCAACTAATTTTCATATTCAGATCAAAACCATGTCATGTCGGTTCTTACTGCTGAACTGCCGAGCCTAAATATACATTCTCGGTAAAGTAAACCATCGTGGATGGTGGATATGGAGCTGAAGTTTGTTAAACCTGGACATTTAATCTCATATCGCTTTCCTCCGCCGGCCTGAACTCATCATGGCAGTGACTTTATCTATTCGTTATTTATTTTTAGTCACTATATTTATTCCCCTTTCCGTTACGCTGCTGCTATCTAACTTATCGTTTACAAATATTTATAGATGTTGCACTATTTATATAAACCCTTTTTCCCGCCTGTTTTGCAATGTCCTGAATTTTTGCACTTTAAGTTATTGTGAAAATTCTCCCCCATCACTGCTGTTTGTATGTTACACTGGGGTCCTGGGGGGCGCTATGTCATGCCAATATATAACTGCATATGGATGGCATAACAGTGAAGTCCATTTGACTTGAGTTTTCAGGCGACAGCTTGGCTCAGCTCTGTCTCCACCCAGAGGGGCCACACCAAGGCCCCCATGACACACCAGATTAGGGTCTGTCAGACCCAGTTTATGGCCTAGAACCAGCTCGCCTCTCCCATCTTGCCTGGGCCCCCACCCTTCCCGCTCCTCACACGCGATACCTCAACTGCTGCTCTCTGATGGCGGCATCACCTCCGAGGCGGGTCCTCACAGGCGAGTCAGAAATTAATTGAGCCTTTGTCGGCGGGGCGCCCACCAAACCCGCAGAAAGAGTTACAGCCCTTTCTGAGTCAATGAGGTCCCGTCTAACCCGTCACGCCGGATTGAAACACTCCATTTTCGGTGAATCTCGCCAGTGCAAGCAGGATGAGAGGCCCCTGGGATGCCATTTGCATTGTCCACTCTGCAGTAATGTGCTGAAATTGTAGACTCCACGGATGCTGCACGCCACCCCCTACTTCAGCATTTCAGTCTTTCCTCTTTCATGTATATGTATACTAGCTAATAAATTATGATTTATTATTTTCAATTCAAACTATGTAGATTTTTATGTCAATGATTTTAAATTATTTCTACAGTGGTACATTCATCAAATATGCAGTGCTAAAAATTATTTCCATATCTTGTATAAAAACAAAACGCGGAATGTTTTTAAGTAGGCTAGGAAGTCAAACACTTGGAAAATGCTTTTGTTAACATAATATGGTAATATAATATAAAGTACTGACATGAACAGTACAGGCGCTAGGCTATGTGCACCCTGTGAAAGACCCTGGTGCCTAAAAGACAGGGGCATTTGCTACTATTGCCTAGGGCTGATTCGTAAGCTAAATAGGGATCCCATGGCATCTAGGGTCTAGAACCCGGGACAATTTCCTTTGCTGAGATGCAGAAAGTTCCAAAGATTTTGCCATTGAAACAATCGTGTTTCTGAAAAAGAGCTAGGTAGATACATGTGCGTTTGTGCGTAGAAATCTCTGCATGGGATACACAAGCAGTGCAAACACCTTTAAAAATTATATTCCCTTTCTATATTTTCAACTGTATTTAAAACCGTTTTGAGAGTTTCCTTATCATTATCTTGCATAAAAAACCGACCAATGTTACCAGATGCCAGCTACGCGTGGATTTTTTTGCCACGTTCCTGGAATATTCCAGGTCCTCCGATGGTCAAAGAGCATTAGATGCACGTGTGGCGTTGAGGGGTTGGAGTGGGGTATGGAAGCATCTTTTTTGCCAGCCTGCTGTATAATAATTTTATGGAAATGGCCCTGCGTCCTCCAGCCCTACATTTGCCGTGTGGTCCTAGGGAGGGCGTGAAATGGAGCGGCGTGTATTTGTGACGGGCTGTGCCCACAAACGGAGGACTTTATCCCTTCTTAGAATGCATGTGTGCCGGCGGGATGCTCTCAGTGACAAACAGCCATTCATCTGCGCTCCGCATCTCCAGCCCTGCCCTTGCAGCCCCAGCCCCACTTTTCAGGCCTTTGTGCTCAGTTTGAAGGCCCCTCATCCACGCTGTTCATCATCTTGATGTTGGGGAGAGGGGGGAGGGGGCTCTGTCATTCTTCTGTACAGCTGCATTTAGCCAATCAGAAAGTGCAGGGATAACGCAAGGAAAATAGAGAAATGAGGGTGGGAGAGAAAGGGGGAGAATGGAAATAGCCAGCACTCTTAGAAAGGTACAATTTGTCCTTTCCCCAATAAATAAGGAGGACAGGCCAATTACTGGCTTAACTAGGGCAGCCTGTGGATCCTCATGTCAAAAGGACAGGCATAATTATTAGCCATCAAAGTGCTTTCATATCGTCGTACAAAAGGAGCGAGATGAGGGAGGGTGCCGGAGCTGATGGCAAATGGATCTTGTTAATAAACAGGGCTGAAAGCGGCAGTATGTGTCTACTCTTGAATACAGGTGCATTAAAACACTCTGTCGTGGAGCGTACTCCGGACAGCAAAGACAAGAGGAAACGGCGCAGGAGGGAGAGGAATACAGAATGATAATTAAAATCCCCATTTGCTTTTGTGTGTGTGTGTGTGTGTCTGTGTGTAGGGAGAGGGTGGCTGCTCGTGTGACCCGATAAGAAAGCTGATACCAGCCTATTAGTGATCCTGGCCTTTATAAAAGGGGCCAAACATGCTTCAGATGGTGGAATTGGGGGGCGGTGGGTCATTTGGGGTCACAAAGAAATGGCTAGAGCATCTCAGAATGGTCTGGAGAATACATTACAGATGGGACACCTGGAGGCAAGGGCGCAGTAGGGGCATGGATACCCTAGCAGACTCAAGGGGCCCAACACTTAACAGGGGCCCTCAAATACGTAAAATGGGACTGGGGGGCATGGGGACGTTTTATCAGGCAGCCAAGAACTTCTAGCTACACCCCTGCCGGGGGGTGGTAAGATGTACGTGAGCAGCTAGCTCTTGCATTTCTTTAAGAAAGATGTTTCTCCCATAATTCCTTGTGTGTCCACAATTATAACGAACGTGTGTCACTGATCGTAAAAACCGATGAGGGAGATGAGGTGCCAAAAGGGCAATAAAGAAAACAGGGAGGGGGATATCTGGCTGGAACAGAGGAGGGGCGTTCAAGGGTTTGACTCATGTGGAACGATCTGGAAGGAATATATGAGGATGGCCCCGTAACGAGGTTATATATGCAGTTTTTACATGTGAATTATTACAATCGGATCCTGCCATTTTAATCCGACGGGGATGGAGCTCATAGGAAAGCATGAGACCCATAGAGTTACCAGCCTACTTTGTCCAAAGGAATGACAGTGATCCTGAAGGTAAATCTTAAATAACTCTGAGGGCAGTATGGTACTCTCACAAAAAAGGGCCAAAGCGATGCAGCAGTTTCCAATAAAACTGCCTCAGTCATTAGGGGGTTGTTATTTTTTTTAAATACTTTATTTAATTGTTACTTTGCTGTCACAACACTATCCTTAATCCAGCTGTCAGAATGTCCGCTTGAGCTCTCCACTTTTTTCCAATCTCCAGGCAGAGACTTGGACATGGCTACTTTCAAGCAAGCAGACATTAGGACACCCCTTACCTCTCCTGAGCAGGTGCCACATCCAGGTGACTCTAACGGTTCTGCCATTAATGTTTTTTCAGGTCTTTTGTAGTTTCACCCTTGAAGGACAAATAGGTCTTTTAACCTGAATAATATTCAATGATGTCAGCGACTGGATTTATCTTTCAGAATTTTTGTCTTCTTTCTGAAGTTAAAATTAATTAGTACTGTTTATGTTTAACATGCAGTTCTGTTATATATTTTCAGTTTGATACACGAATAATTCAAAGCTACATGGCTTTTTTTTTTTAAGGAACATGATTTATTTGCCCAGAAGTGGGGGTTATTTGATACTGTTCACAAAGATTTTTTGCAGTGTTTTGTTTCAGTGTTTCTGTGAGTGCAACAAGTGAAATAAGGCATGATTTTAATTACAGGCCAAAACGAAGTGTAATGCTTTGCCAGGCAAATGGTTTTTAGCGACGTTGGTTGAAGTTACAAGGTCAAACACACTGAAGTCCTCTTAAAAATGAAGCCTCACATTGGCACATAGGTGTGTAACTAGTATATTATAATCAGTTCTTTTCTTCTTGGACAAATGCCCTGATCATGAGCTCTGATACTTTCGGACAGAACGCTCTGAATATTCTTGGCAACATCTATGCATGTCTGCTGTGTGACACTCGTAATCTTATTAGGACAACACCCACTGGCCAGTGAAGTTCAAAAAGCACTGTTTGACACGTACTGGAAGTGCTTTTTTACACACTTTAGTGTTTAAAACGGTGTTTTAATACTGTAATACAGCTTCCTTCCCATATTCAAATGGTCATTCATGGTTCTCGTTTCAAACGACTCCTCCGCATTCATCTTTCAGCTTCTCAACTTTGGCATAATGGTTATGAATCAAGCTATAAATATATTTTTCCCACGCAGTAATTACCCACATGCTGTAATTACTTTAGTGGTACTTACTATTTTGACTGTGACGGCCGTAACAGCAGGTGGAACATAATTATAGTACCTGTTTCATACAGGTTTGGATGGTTTATTTCTCATGATAATCCAGCGATTTAATGGATTTATTACTGGTAAAAAGAGTGAAAGTCTAGGTAATCTAATTATTGAACTGTTTCTGAATCCATCTTGGATATATATATATAAGCTGATGCACTCCAATTTCCATGTTTCTATGAAAGTGCTCTTTGTAACAACCATTTCATATGTGGCACAAGCACTCATTATCTTATAAGCTACTAATCTAATTTCTTTCTTTTTATTATTTGGTTCTAAACGTAGTGAACGATAAACTTGAAAAATGATTAAAAATTATGATCATGAAAATCATGATGATTTGATTGAGGATATGAATTTAACAAAACAATGTGCGCTTGTCATTCATTCATTCAATGAAATATTTTGTTTTGTCAAAATGACTTTCTGCATTGATGAATCCATCTCCACACCTTCGGTGCTGGCTGTCAGTGTACTACACCTCTCTACTTAAGAAACGGCACCATATGACTAATCTGAACAAGCGATAGCATGCAAAGAGATTGTAAATCTATAGTGAAATTCAAACGATGAAGATACTCAAATGCTCACCCCAAGCTGGCCGATGGAAAAATGGATCCAAGCTGTGCAATGTCTCCTATAATTTCTATACGTCGCTCCTTAATTTCCACGATGTGGGCAAGCTGGGTGTACTGACCGCACTGCGGGCATGAATAATTACACGCGATTCATCTTCACCCTCTCATGATGTGACTCATTCCTTCTCATGCACAGATGTCCGTATGTAGCATAAATATGACAAGACCCACCTTTTCCATCAGATAAGATGATCACAGACTTACAAGGGTGGGTTTTTGTTTTTGGGGCCCCGTTCAAAAAGTCACTTCGGGCCCCCCCACTGCAGTGATGGTTTGTGGCCAACAAGAGCGCCCCAAACATTGCGGACCCCACCAAATGCCTGCTTTCGGGGGAGGTAAACACAGCCGCAGCAGACTTAGATGTATAAGTAGCACTCAAGATGATGCTTTTGACCAGATTTCGCCCGATTATGTAACTGGATAACTGTCTCTCCATATAATAGTTTGTTCAGGTTATGGTCCTAATCCAGGTTAAGTTCATCACTTAGGGCCACTACTACAGAGCCTCTCTCTGGACATGAACTTGGGCCTTCATATCCGTACAGCCCTTGTCCTTAATCTCATTTTCTGTGTGAGACCCTGTTTCTTGGTGTATTACGTGTTATTTATAGTATTATGCGATATTTATACTCGTCTGATTCAGTCTGGCAACATGTGCTTCAGAAGCAAAAGCATGTTGTTGCATTAGGCTGCCTGGAGGGTGCCTTGTGTCATCGATACACACAAAGAAATGCTTGGCAGGTGGCCTTCGGCAAATCTGAACGTTTAACTAAGTCCCTCAACATCCTGCAGACGTATTCATGTTCGTTTGGGTTACGGTAGCTGTATTGCAGCCTTAATACCATTAATATCATTACTCATTTCATTAGTCATGTAGGGATGGGTTAGTTAAAACAGCCACTCACTCTTTCTATAAATAGAAAAGAGGCTTTATGGAATGGACACTTAGAGGAGTCGGTGAAGAACAGAGACTCGCAGGAGTCAGTGTGCAATGAAGACTCCTCTGAGCCAGTGTGGAATAGACACAGAGAAGTCTGCGGAGGTGGAACAACTGGGCCCTGGGGCAAAAATGGACCATGCCCCCCTCCTTTCCAAATTTAAGTAGCCTCAAATGTCATACCCATCATGCACTGCAGTATTTAGCAAATTCCACAAACAAGCTTTTTTCACTAAATACATGCCTCATCAACAGAGTTTGACTACAAAACATTACAAACTATTACATTTCAAAATAGTTTTAAGTATTGTACCATATATTTTTGTGTTATGACTCCCGCCATAATGAGATTGTATAGATAAAAAAGAGAGATATAAAAGCAGCATGTCACAAGTCTATAAAATATGCATGATGTCAGTGCCTTAATCCTGAAAATGTTTCATATACATGTGTAATTTGCAGTCAGAGAGGGGCCCTTGTCACGGTGCCGTCTGCCCCTGGGAGTCTGTGTGGAATACATATTTAGGGGAGTCAGTGTAAAACAGTGACTCAAAGGAGTCTGTGTGGAATGAACGCTCAGAAGATTCAGTGTGGAACAGAGACTCAGAGTCGTCGGGGTGAAACAAACACTTATGTGAGTCAAGGCGGAATGGAGATTCAGAAGAGTCAGTGTGGAAGGACACAACGTTGAACAACAACCTGAAACTCTCCTTTGTCTTCAGGGGTGTGTAGGCACATATTTCTTGAAATCTCAGAGGAGTCAGTGTGGAAGGACACTCAGGGGTGTCAGTGTGGAACGGACACTGGGAAGAGTCAGTGTGGAATGGACACTCAGAGAATGTTATTCAATTATTCAATTCAATTTTTCGTACATATTGTAAAAGTGGGTCACTGAGCCATGCTTTCAATAATTAGACAGCAGAGATAGTTCAGGGTTCAATCACCAGATGGCGTTTATTACACCTGTACCACTGCAATCCACACACATGCACTGCCCACCGTGCTTGTTGCCCTGTTTACTTCTCATACATACGGTGGCCGTGCGCACACATACACACACACACTATGTACAACAATAAGCATTAACCACTATACATGACATAACACACAGGAACCCCCCCTTAGGGGGTTATCCGTCCTGGAACCCCCACAATGTCCCGGAAGCGTACGGGGCAGCGGCAAGTCCTCTGCGGTCGCGGGCCCCCTAGTCCACCCCCATCTTGATCAGTCCCTGCTGCCGGGTCACTCGCCTCCAGTCCTGGCATAAGCTGCTCCAACTCAGGGGGTGAGCCGAACACCAGCTCCACCGAGGTCCGCAGCTCATGGCCAAACATGAAGTCAGCGGAGGTGCAGCCGGTGCTCTCCTGCACTGCTGCGCGATATGCTCACAGGACCGGGGAAGGTGGGTGTCCCAGTCACGCTGGTGCTTGTCTATGAGGATTGCCAGCTGTGCAGCTAGGCAATCTAATCTGTGCTTCCAAATCAGAGGCCACGATTGCCACCCAGCCCAGTCGCCTACCCTTGCTCATCCACTTCCTCACCATGGCCAGCACGGGGTCGCTGCGCTGCTCCGTGGTGAGCAGCTGGCGATCTACCGCCTGGTGGGCCTGGTCGCCAGGTGCCGTGCGGGCGGTGGCTACTACACCAGCAGAATGGTTGCGCTCCTCCACCCTGCTACAGTGACGGCAGCTCTCAGTGGTGCAGGGACGGCAGGAAAGGGTGTCCGTGAAGCTTCCCGGGGGGGTGCTGGATGTTGAAGTCATACTCCGCCAGCATCTCCAACCAGCAGGTCAGCTATCCCTCCAGGTTGCGGAAATTTAGGAGCCACGCTAATGATGCATCAGGTTGCAACCAGAACCGCTGGCCACAGAGAGTCGCGCAATAGTTGCGCTCCTGCCGGCTAAGCGTCTGGCTGAAGTATGCAACTACACGCTCCCCTTTGGGTCCCGCCTGCGACAGCACAGCACCCAGCCCCAGGAAGTGACGTACCTCTGTCCCACCGCAGCCGTCTTTTCGGGATCGGTGGCCACGCCATCCCCTCTGATGACGTGGCCCAGGTAGCTCATCCGGCGCTGAAGAAGGGAGCACTTCTGGGAGTTGAGCCGTAACCCTGCCTGCCGGTTTGCGGAGAACACAGTCCTTAGGTTCCGGATTGCCCCAGCGAAGTCAGTGGCGTGGACCAGGAGATCGTCAAGGTAGATGACGCACTTGGTTTGGGGGATGTGGGACAGGACTTGCTCCATGAGCCTCTCGAACATGGCCGAGGCGTTACACAGGCTGAACGGCATCGACCGGAATTGCCGTAGTCCATAGCCGATGGAGAAAGTGGTCTTGGGGCGTGCTTCCGGGCCAGTTTGACCTGCCAGTAGCCAGTCCAGAGGTACAGGGTGCTGAACCACATCCACCCAGCGATGTAGTCCAGTGTGTCGTCAATGCATGGCAGTGGGTAGGAGTACTTCCTTGTCACTGTGTTCAGCCGTTGGTAGTCGATGCAGAACTGCCATGTCCCCTCCTTTTTTGGCAACAAGGACTGCTGGAGCTGCCCACGGGCTGTCGGACGTCTCGATGACTCCTGCCGCTGCCATCTCTTGGATCCTCTGCTCTGCCTCCTGGTGCTTCACAGTGCGGACGCAGGCGAATGTGCGGGGCATCCCCTGTTTCGACGTGGTGCTGCACCAGGGAAGTGGGTCAGCAATCCTTGTCCTTGCCAGCGAAGATATCCTGGAACGACTCCAGTAGAGCCTGGAGCTCATTCCGCTGTTCAGTCATCAGGTCCCGGCTGCTACACTGCCACACTTCCTGTACAGCTTGCACCGTCTCGGGAGATGTTCCTGCCGCGATGTTGCTGTGGCTTGGGGCTGTGTCGGTGTTGCTCTTTCCCCGGGTGCTGCAGACAAACCCCCTCCACACGGCAAGTGGTGTTCCTCACTCTCCACCACCTGCAGGGGTCGGTGATGTCGCAAGCCAGACTTCCTGCAATATGGTGCGTCCGGCCACCTGGATGTGCAGCCGTCTCTTCCCCCTCATGGCCATGTGGACGCCAGTCACTGACATCAACTGCACGTCAGTTGTTCGCGAGTCGGTTGGCGCGGCTTCGCTGGTACCTGGTAGCAGGCCTGCGCGGATCAGGGTGATCCCATGTCCACCAGGGCTCGGCAGGCTTTTTCCGCTACCTTACCAAGCCGGCCCACTCTAGGTGCAGCTGTTGGGGTTGGACTGGCATGCATTGTGCCCGGCGTTTCCCTGTTGCTGTTCAGGGTGAGAATGTGGTGCCGGGGCGGGGCAGTCATGAGCAAAGTGCCCAAGCTCTTCACAGTGGTAGCAGGGGGCAGCTACTGGGGGGCGGCGCCTCTGCCGTGACTCTGTGTGGGTCGAGTGCACGTGCTGTTCCTCCTTGCAATCTGGGCCCTTGGGCGCAGAGGTGCAGCTTCTGCACAGCGAGGCTGGCGACTGGCTTGATGTTGCCGATGGGGACAGGATTTTAAAGGCCGGCTCCCGCAATTGGATGTGCTAGCGCAGCTGCCCTTGTGTTAGTGCCTTGCTTGCCGTGCCAGCTCTTCCTGTGTGGCACCGGGGAAGTCTGGGTAGCCCCTTCGCACGAGGATGCGGAGGACCGCGGCAAAAGCCCCAGGGTCTCTTCATCTCACCTTTGCCGGTTCACCAGCTTGGCTCCCTCCGCTTCCATGGACCGCCGCCGGCCGAAACGCAGCTCCAGTGCCTCCTTCAGGGTGGCAAGATTTTGCTGCTCTCCCGGGACCAAGCTGAGGAGAGCCTGGAGCGCGTCCCCCTCTAGCGCTAAGGCTAGGTGCACCGTTGTCTCTTCCCTGCTCCAGCAGTTGTGCCGGGTGGCTAGGCGCACTTGGACTAGGTATATGTCCAGGGGTGTCTTCCCTCCATAGTACAGGAGTTTCACCGCAGACCTTGCTCTCTCTTGTGCCAGCGCGTTTGCTTCTGCTTGCTCAGCGCTGGCACCATCCAGTCTTCCTGAGAAGGCACGCTGCTCGCCTCCCAGTGTCTTGTTGTGGTCTTCGAGTGTTCCCCACCACGGCTGCTGAAAACCCTGCTCGATGTATTGGAGATCGTCATATGACTATCCCAATCCCACTAATGACACCATTGTAATAGTGGGTCGCTGAGCCATGCTTTCAATAATTAGACAGCAGAGATAGTTCGGGGTTCAATCATCAGATGGCATTTATGACACCTGTACCACTGCAATCCACACACTTGCACTGCCCACCGTGCTCATCACCCCGTTTACACCTCATACACACGGTGGGTGCACATACACATACACACACATACTACGTACAACAATAAACATTAACCACTATACATGACATAACACATACCACATTTATAACAACACAAGCGATTACTGCAAACTATTTACAAAGCTGGCATTAGTCCAACATGCTGCACTGCCCGCCGGTACCTCCACGCTACACTATCCAGAAGGCTAACGGTGAACAACAACCTGAAGCTCTCCTTTGTCTCCTTAGGCACACATTTCTCATTCGGGGAGACGGGCGCCGTAGCTGCAGAAGACCCTGTGCCCCGCAGCTAGCAGCGAATGTCAGGGAGGCTGTGGGTATGGGGAGGGAGCAGACGAAGAGCCACCCAGTGCCCACCACTTATCATCGAGATCTGCTGAAAAGCAGCAGCATAGAGAGATGGAAAGAAATCCTTCCTATCAACAGAATGGTTGCCTCAAATGGCACAATATGGTTTCGAAAACAAAACATTTCGTTGCCATGTGTGTCTTACATGGTAAAATGATCACTTCAAATGCTTTCACAGTTGATGTGATTATTGCGCTTTCTTCCTGTTGTCCACTCTTTCTATGAAATACCTGCATCACCTGTGTCACTATAACCCATGCTGAAATGTCCGAATGAAAAAATTTCATTCATACACTTTCCTTTCTACAGAATCAAAGTGGCTTCATTAGCCATTTTGTAAGATTTAGGTCTACAAGTTCCCTAATGAACAATAAAAACTAAAATCACTATTCCCCATTACGAAGAATCTGCTTCTTTTTTTTAACACGCAATACTTAAGAACAGTAAAGCAAAATGCCATGACCTTGCATTGGAGAAGTAGTTCTGAAAAATGAGTGAATGCATAAAGCCAAATCTGAGAACCACTGTGATACACAGGTACTTGGGAACTGTGATCAATACATCCTGCCATTTTATGTTTTATACACTGCTATGTCAGATCGTTAGACTAAAAAGACTGCCTTGTTAAATATAGTACTAATGTCTGTACTATACGTTCCCCAGATTCCAAAGGCTTAAATTATGTTAAAGAATCTCTTTTAACTTCTGACAAAAAGCCCCCGTGTGCCATTTAAACGTCAGTGGATGCCTACTTTGTCATGGATCATTGCCATTATTCCAGTTTTATGTTAAATAACTTCATTCTCTGGTTAGAAAAAAAAAGCTGCTTGGATATGGCTAGGAAAATTCAGCCTATTAGATTAGCATTTAAATATTTGTTAAAGAAATTTCTAAATGTTGTCAATTTTCAGGCAAGTTACCTTTTGGCCCAACTGGGGTGGCCGCTGAGATAAATCACATGTGAAAGAGCGTGTGCAGTTTCCAGATCAAATACTGCGTTCTTTGAAGGTGTCGCATGATATAATAACGGCTATCATTTTAATGAAAAACACTGTCAGCCCAGAATTGCATAATGCAGAGGAAAAGATTTTGCACATTTTACAGAGCAGAACTATTGATTTTACCTTATTACTGAAACTTTAAACTCCTGATGAGGGCCAAGAACATGATCAAAGGCTTAATTTGCTCTAAAAGGTGGAAACACTGGTGTAACTTTCATAAATCTCCCTAGAAGAATGAGAAAATGTAACAAAAATCAGAGTGGTCTCTGCTTCACCTTTCAGGAGTAGGAGATAAAAAGGAGGCAGAAAGGAGAGTGATATCAGTGCTTACAGGTCTAACCCTACTTTCCCTTTATGTACCAAGCTTATTAGCTGAATATTTTTTTGTGAATTCCTACAAATATACTGCCTATTTCTACATACTATGTTTGTATAGTATAGCTATTTAAGGTAACACTTTACTTGAGGTGGCATAAGTAATTACTTAATGCCCTGGCCCTTACTTAATGTATTAATTAACCAGAAACTAAGTGTTAGTTATGTACTGATCCCACGTTTGTCATAAAGGTTCATGTATTTCATGCAGTAACTATGTTTGTTAATGATTTGTACTTCAGTAGTAACTGAGTGACTAAGTTACTTGTGCCCCTGCAAATAAAGTATTACCACGTTTTAATGTTTACTACCTTATGCATTAAATATGTGATCTAATTGCACTGTACTACAATATGCTAGTATTTCAGCTTTATGCCAAATTATGGGCTATAGCATGATTGCTATGCTAGTCAGAACTATGGTATTCTTCTGCAGAATGTCCAGCAGTACGTGTGTACTCCTGGGTGCCTGAGTCGTCACAAGGCACAAAGCAGGGGGCACCCAGGAGGAGGTGCCAGGCCACCACAGGGCACAAAACAGGGGGCACCCAGGAGGAGATGCCAGGCCACCACAGGGCACAAAGCAGGGGGCACCCAGGAGGAGATGCCAGACCTTCACAGGGCACAAAGCAGGGGGCACCCAGGAGGAGATGCCAGGCCACCACAGGGCACAAAGTAGGGGGCACCCAGGAGGAGATGCCAGGCCACCACAGGGCACAAAGGCGCCTTCAATTATTCCCATAGAAATGCTATATATATATAGATGCCCCAAAAGGAAAAAAGGTACTGTTGTCCATTTA
>JAODKC010000110.1:809292-824490 GCA_026777985.1 Mormyrops attenuatus
GCGGGTCTTTCTGTAATTCTGTGGTACATGTTGCTGTAAATACAGGTCTTTCTGTATCCTGTGGTACATGCTTCAGAAGATGTCAGTATTTCTGTAATTCTATGGTACATGTTGCTGTAGGTGCAGGCCTTTCTGTATTCTGTGATACACATTACACGGACTTACATAGTTGGACATCCCATGTTTTAAGAGCTGTAACACATCAGACATATTAGACAAAGATGTTTTAAGAGCATATGTGTACACACAGCCATACTTTTATTAGCAATTTCCAAATGCAGTGTCATTATTAAGAAACCACTCTGATTTATGAGTGTCGACACAAAAATTATTCCTGGTTGACGTAAGACATAACATTCGCTTGCAGAACAAATAAATGAATAAATGTGAAGTAAACCTTTCTCAAGTAATTTCACCGTTCATTAATTTGTAGTACGCCTATTCTGTCATAGATCTGGGTGTCCTTAAGCATTATGCTGTAACTGCTTGAGCAGGATCATTTACATTCAAATATTTCCAGTTTTATCTTGGCATTCCCTACACCACGTTCTCTTCGTCTGTGTGTTTGTTTTGGTTTATATTTAGGAAATAAAATGTTTTCAATCATCATTAACGTAACTTTATTGCATCATCCATCACCTTTCAACAATTTTATCTCAATATGTGTATGGCTACCTAATATTTCATTACTTTTATGTCCAAAAACACAAGATCTGACATATCACCTGGAGGAAATACATACTGCTTGTCTCTTTTAATGCATACTAAATTGCTTAGTACTTGCTAATTAAATCTTGGCACACATGCATCATCGTTAACCTGTGTTTTAGTCTGATTATAATTGAATTTAGTACTTAATATTGGCACTGGCAAATGATATGATTGCCTGATTTTGATTTGATACATAACCGTGGATAATGTGAATCAATGACTGCTAAATTAAACACGTGTTTTAAAAATTATGACAAAAAAACTGTTTGGTTTAGCTTGATAGTAAGCTGTTGCGAAGGACAGCTATTGCACAGCGTATCATTAAGTTGTCATTCAGTTTTAGGAAACTTTTAAGCTCCCTATGGTTTGATGTGTGTTGTATTACAATATGATGCAATGTTTCAAAATCTTTATTATAAAAAGATTTCATTGATGAGCACTTGAGCACTATATACCCCCCTCCTGCCAGATTTGTACCTCTGGTGTGCAGGATTAGGGTCACATGTCTGGAGAGCCTCCAGGTGATTGGACCACTTTGTGTGTGGTATTTTTAAAAGTGAACGACGACATTGGCAGCTCCAGACGACACTCTGGAGAAGGTGTCATCCCGAATGCTTCCATACGGATCTCCAACAGCTGAGTCGGACACGGACAAGTTGTGTCTCTTGACCATCTTTGGTATAGGTAGATGGTTCAGGTCCAGAAAGTAAAAATCCATACTAAGATTTTATTTTTACCCACCAGTTGAGTGTAAAGAGTCGCAGTAACAGAGTACTGGTTGGCTGAAACAAAATCGTGGTCTGGATTTTGACTTTCTGAGACTGAACTTTCTACCTGTGATCTCCGACCTTGTTCCTGGCCACCTGGGCTGCAGGGGGCGCTCAGACCCATATCGGGGGGGGGAGCTGGCGGAGCGGCAGGCGGGGCAGCTTTGCAGCTCCCTGTGCCCCCTCTGGGAGCGGACCCCGGCATTCATCAGCTGCAGGGTACCCCCTGTCTGTGTCCCCCATTACCTCTCTCAGCAGGAGTAACTGCAGGCAGTCCCGCACCAGACGCCTAGTAATAAGCATTGGGGGGATAACGGCCCTAGTGTAAATGAAAATGTAATGTAAAATGTAAATGAAAAGCTGTTATTTTGGCCTCCTCCGCTTTCCATTATTATCGCAACTGTTACCGGTGAAGTCGGCCGTCATAGCAGCGCGCACGTTCTGGGGCAACGCAGTTCCGCGTTCTGCCACGGGAGGCGCCACCGATCCAAGACAAACTTGAAGAGCTAGCTACAAGATTGCTCTTAGTGAAAGGGGAATGGATGTACAATACAATGGAGCGCGCGTGGAGTGTGGAAGGTCGATACGGACTCTAAAATGAACGGTAGCTTACATGAATCTAACACTACAGCCAAGAATGGCCCACTGTTTCAAGAGTACAGAGCGGCTGGGAAGGGGCGAAGGGGATGCCGAATGAAGAATGTCGTCAGGGCTCAGCGGATCAGGTAGCGTCATTCTGACAGGGGAAGGCGTGCAGCCACACTGTGGAGAGAGACGGGGACAGAGAAGGGATCGACTGCGATGGACTGACATTGTTCCGTGTGGCCAATATCAAACATGTATTAATAAAAATTTAACGGCTGTTTAAAAAAATATATACAGGACTGTATTCTGACAAAGAACGCTATCCTTTTATTGTCTTTGCCTTGCACATTGTGGTGGGAGGTGCTGGGGGGGGGCTGTCACCTTCTGCCATATTTGGTCATAAAAAGACAAGGAGGCCGCTGCTCTCCACCTTTCCATACGCGTGCAAATAAATCTCTGTGATTTGAAAATGATGTGGGAGTAATTTATGAAGAAATAAGCGCATGCTCCTTTAAGAATTTATGGGGTGTGGCAGGGAATATGCAAATGAGAGCTCAGGGAGAGGCAGAGGTTGCGGCCAGCTGCTTCAGAGGGGTCTGACTGGTCTGGCCGTGGTGACATTGCTGCTTACAGTGCTCCTTTGATCTGTTTGTAAATGTGTAGCCACCCCTCGAATTCCAAAGCACCCCCCACTGCTAACTCCATTCCATCTCATCCACCATAAAGCACAAGACCCCCAATCTCCATTTTCTCACTTCTGCACACCTGCAGTATAATTGTCCCGCAATGAGAATTCCAGCCATACGCTGCTGCGGAATATGAAAGGCTGCGATTGTTTCTGGGATACTTTCCTCGACTATATTATTATTATAATTATCCTAACAATTGTTTTGATGGTTCAAATTACTCTTTTTTTCCCATTCATTATCCCCAAAACATGTGTAGTCTGGTCAAGATGAAAGATAAGAAGTTCTATATATATACTGCAACATGATAATGGGTGTTGATAATTAATACTTGTTCCCACCTGCAGAGCAAACTGCGGGAAAGTGCACAACTTAATGTGAGGATTTTGGTCAAAAGTGAAAAGGTTTCTTCTGAGGACCAGTATGAGAAGTAGGACATTTTTTCAGACTGGCCCATAAAACCAACAGGCCCCCCGGGACGTCCTGCTTTCTGCCCACCTTCAATCACCAGCACCTGACCTCCTTTTATATACATTCCTCCTTCTCTCAACACTCATCTCCAGATGCTCCCCAGGGCCCTCACACAGGGTCTTGTCACCCTTCTGCTGAACAAACAAACAACCTCAGCCCTCTAAACACAACCCTTTTGACTCTTTGTGAATTACTGTCCAGTGCCACCGCTTACTTTCCTCCTTAAATCATCTAATCATGCTTAAAATAGCATTTGCCAAGAAGCCTCTATAGTGTCTTCTGTGTATCACAAGTCACGGCCATTCCTGGTGAAGCTCCTCACTTAGACTTTGGGGTGTGGTCTACTAGACCTCTACTAGACCTCTGGGATCTATTTGGAAGGTTACCCCTACAGTAATAGTGTTGTTTTCTTCATCATTTGTACAATTATTTTAGCAATTACTAATGTAACAGATGGATTTTTACCAAGGATTCCTACGACCATGGGTTCCAATTTTGAGAATTGCACAATGATGCAAATATTTTCTTAGGATAAGATATAGTACGCAAGAACAAAAAACTAAATAGAAAGAATAAAATATGTCACTTAGAATTCCAGAATTTTAGCTTAGATTAATGTCTTTGCTAACGTCAAACGAAGGGACAGAGAGTTGTGTTTTACAGTTCTTGGTAGATGTTCATCATGGGTGAAGTAGTACTCATTGCACACGCCGATGATACTGACGAGGTTCTACATGGATACTCATACAGAACCACCTAATACTCAACTACACCAATACCTCCTGTCTGCATGTCATTTTTGTAACACAGTAACAGTTTAACAACCAAAACAAGTCCAAGAAGGACACATGAATGGGAATAATGACAGGAATGATGAAATATTTCATCATAATGCATTTTTGGTGTCTTTGCTGATGAAAGACTTGTCGCACAAATCAGAATCATAATATCAAAATTTATCTACATTTCCTAAACGGTATAAGTTAAAGATTAAAGTAACTTAATTTGAAGAAGATCCTACTGTGACAGCAAACCGATTCTGAGAGCGACAGGCCGGGCGTTGACCCCACCGAGACCTTTAGCCCGCACAATTGTTTATTGACAGAAAAAGACAATGGACTTTCTACCTAGGAGTTAAGTCAACCTCCGCTTTGTTTGATGCTGCCCATTTGATGGGAGTTTATCCCTGACCTTCTGCGGTGGAAAATGATGACCAGGACACTGTGTACTAACCTTGACATTCAGAGAGCTAAATGGCTTGTCCCAGGAGCAGTCAGCAAACAGACAGACGGGCTCAGAGGGACTGGGAACTAATGAATCCGTAGCTGGGCCGGTATTTATGGTACATGTATCAGCACTGAGCATTTCCACTGTTCCAGGTGTGACTTCCTGCTGTGTAGGGGGTCAGAGGTCAGTTTGGCGGGGTGGGGGCCTCACAAACACCTAACAAATGGATGCTTGGAATTTGTCACGGACATTTTTTTTTTGTGTGCATCACATGTTTTATTTTGGCATAAATAACTGACTTACAGCAGTAGATCAGCTGTTTCATGTCTCCAGGCAAACCATATTATGAGCAGGGAGCATTATTATAAACTAAATCTGAATTACTGCTATGAGTTTTTTTTTCTTATTTTTCACATCTGAATGAACTTGACCACTGTTAAAAATCCAAGCTGTAAGCATTAAGTACTTGCATAGTTTGCAGCATGCCGAAATTATGCAAAACTATCACACCGATCCACCCTACAACAATAAAACTCAATAACCGAAGCTTTTGAGTCAGATAAGGCGACTTTCCTCTCCTGTCCTAACTCTACAAACCTCTGAACTATTATTTAATGCAGCTGCTAGCTGTCATAAAGTGGTATATTTTATTTACAGGAATGTTTTATCTTGGACATGTCACATGCATTATTTACATGCAAAAAACTCACAAGTGCCAAGTTTTTTTTCTTTTAATATTCACCGTATTTAGTGATAAAATGGTCACAAATGTTAACTGTTAATTAATGTAAAGAAACAAATACTTATAATCTCTATAGAATTTTCTGTTGTACTAAATGTAAAAACTGAGTGTGGTTTTAATTAATATGTCACACTATCCCTTCAGGTAAGATGCACACCTGCTATGCTATGCAGATGCCAACTGGATGTAATCAGGATGCCAGTCTACAGGGGGCGATATGCACACATGCCAATCAGCTTGTTTTTCGCGCTTTAATGTGATTTTTTTGTAATTGCTGACCGGATGCCTGACTGCACGCCTTTTGTCCTTATCGGCAGGCAGTCACAGGTGACGGCAGCCCCCGCCTTCCTACTTGTTTACGGTACAACGGAACAAACCGCAGAGGGGTGACCTCTCCGAAGTTTACGAGATCCGAAATCCGAGCAGCAGCGGCGACTCTAAGCAGCCACAAGGGAACCCGTTTGAGTCGCCTGCGCGGTACTGAGACAATTGACCTCTAATGGATAACTCTATCTCCCCCCCAACATGAGCTGGGAAGGCACCGGAAGGCCCCGGAAGGCAGCGAGACAGCCACATACTCCGCTGGCACCGAGCCAGTCCAAAATGAATCCCATCGGTAGTAATGCAAATTGCTCTTTCTTTGACAGCCAGATCTCCCAGATCACATTTTGATGGTATTAATGACTATTTGCATAACAATTACCTAACGCCCCTGGCTCAACAGCCGAGATTCACATTAAATAAACACCTAGCTGGAGGTGCACAGACATGCCTTTGTGCCATGTCATGTTATATAGAAGATTAGCTCAAATAACTTGCAGCTTCAAATGTTGCACTTTGCCAGTTTTTTCAACTGGATATTTGTTACTGAGATGGTATCTGATGTGCAAATTTCTGAAGGATACAAGGGAAGGAACTTTTTAATGAATACAGTTAGCTGATTACACTTAGCTGACTGTATAGCTCAACATTTGGCTGAACTCCAAGTGCATAACGCATTAATTTTCTCTTTATAAATATATTAATAAATGCAAAAATAGGGACAATTACTAAAGTAAAAGCAGTTTCAGTAACTTCAACCAAACCTATCTTAAGCATATCTCAAATGATGCATTATGGGTAAATGGGAACCTTTTTAACAGTATCATTGGTCTACGTCATGCATGTGTGAGTGAATGGTGTGTGAGTGTGTGCCCTGCGATGGGTTGGCGCCCCATCCTGGGTTGTTCCCTTCCTTGCAGCCATAGTCTCTGAGATAGGCTCCAGACCCCCCGCAATCCTGAATGAGACAAGCGGTTTCAGAAAATGGATGGATGATCAATGAAGTACAGCAGCAAAAATGGCGTGAGTTTATGTGCCTATTTAAGTTATTAAACCTGAAGCATGTTAACATTTCCAGTCATTTAACGGATGACGGTACCTGGCACAGGGCAAAACATGGTAAATTTATTTGATCGATTTGCATTACAGTCAGTGTGCTTATTACATCCACTATAAGTAAGGCCAAATCTCAAAATGAGGCAAAGTCCTTACAAAAAAACAGAACAGGCACTCATATGCTGCAATAAATTACTGAAAACGCTGGCCTCCACACTACACACAATGCTAATTATATCCCACCGCTGTATTACTCCCAGCCATTGGCCGCAGATCACATGATAAAATATGATGCACGGTCTGAATGATGCTCTGGAGAAAATCCTGAATCAACCTAGACTGATTATGCTGCCATTTTTCAGCTAATTTGCTGATGCAGAGTTCCATTATCTTTGCAAACATAATATCAATAGCTGCCAGGGTGTTAAGAAGGGAGGTATTCTCTGAACATTATTAATCAATTATGCTAATTGAGTTTATCTTTTATTTTTTGCAGGAAGAAATGTGGTTAGTGGAACAACATTTCGGCCAATTACTTGAACGGATTGCAGGTATGTTGTAAAAACATGGCTCGACCCATTATTGGCGCCTTCTTTGATGGCCTCTGAAATGCTTCAGAAGGATTGCGTAACACTGTTTGACATTTCAGTGAAATTTAAGTACACACAACAGTTCAGGAGCAAAGCTGAAATGATATAGCACTTCTGGCATACTATACAAAGTCATTCATAAAACTATCTATTCTTATACGCTAGTCATCATATTGTATCTGAATTCCTGTAATTCATTTTATAATTCACCCAAATATGAAAACAAGCATCATTAAGCTATTTCCTGTACCACACATCTTCATTTCTGCATGTTAAAAAGTGTTGCCTTTTTGCCCCTGTTTGTCAGGTACTTGCTGTCAACAATCAGAGATCCAGGAAGGAGAGAAGCAGGAGATGATGGAATTCTGCCCTGAGAACTCAGTGTATCATACGGACTTTCGTTCTGTACTCACCTTTTCTCTGAGGGTACTGGCAGAGGAATGCGCAGATGAACAACTTTGACCAGCAGAGGTAAACCGATGACAGATTAATTCCAGACAGTAATCATCACTCCCCGCTGCATGCTCGGATCTGATGCCAGACTGTAAGTCTGGACCTCATCCTGCCACTCCATCTTGCTTTAGGAAACCCAAAAGCCATTCTTGTTAGCACAGGGCACAAAATGTCCACACACCAAACCATAAGGGCAACGTATGGGGCATTCCATTTGAACTGGGAAGTCGTAATTTCCAAGGAAATTTCAGATGGAACCTTAAGCTGGAATTTCGACTCGGAAAGTCACAGCAATCCACACATCCCCGACCTCAGAATTCAAGATGGCTGAGCCATAGTTAAATATTGTTTATTAGTACTTATTTGTCTTATTTGTGTCTCATTAAATTAGTTGTACACACAGTACTGTCCAGCTTTTATCTGTGGACATGTTGCTACGGTATTTGTATGCACTAAGTATCATGTAATACGTTGTTATCAACTGGTATTGCTAACAATGGTGAATAATGAACCTGGCTAGAACTGGTATTGTTAAATGGCTTTCCGACTTCTTCTACTGGAACGTGTTTAATATGGGTGTGATGTCATTCCTAGCTCTGACTTCTGAGGTAAATGAAACACAGCATCAAAGACACCAATCCAGCCACATCTGTACAATGCAGAAGACAGAGAAATCCCCAACAATGGGGAAGATCAGTCCACACAACAGGGCAAAACTCAAACCCTGAACTTCTACAGGTGTCAGGCCTTAGCACGACACAGATTCGCCACCCACCTGCTTATTTTGATATCTGTGCGAATCCCTAAGCATGCATTTTGCCATTTCTGCTTCCATGTGAATCTCTTCTCAGCTTGTCATCCTTGTCAATGTCAATAAGTCAACCATGCCTTGCGAGGGGTTAAATAATTACCTTAATGTAATCTTGTTTATGGTTACGGTCTGTAAATTATTTCATAGGGGCTTGACTACTCAACGTATAAAAGCTGTTTTATCTCTGACACTACCATTTGCAACAACTTTATGGCGTAAAATTATGACTCATACTTTTACAGGCCTTTCCATTTTCCGTGGCCTTTTCGTGAACCGTCTTGACCTGTACATTTTGTTAATTGCCGCACAGCTTCTAACCTGGGTAATTGGCGATGGCTCTCTCTGCTTCAGGTTGCCGAGCTGATCTACGGAACCTGCTGACAGAGTATCTCGGACAAATATGGCAGGAAAAGGTCAAAAGGAAGGTAAAATACCAAGGGAAAGGATACCAAACAAACCAGGCTGCTGCACACACACTGCCAAGCACGGTTAGTCAGAGAGGCTAGTGATGACAAAATATTCTACGGCCTCCAAAACAAGGTTCGCTTTGAGGGGATTGTGCTCAAGAACTCCCTGTTTCAAAGCTGTGTGTGTTTAATAAAGGCAATGAAGAGTTTTGAGAATGTGATTGCTTGCGATGATGGCCTCTGGCTCTAAGACACGGCCCACTGTCCAGCACATCCAAACCATGGCCGAACTTCCTGTAAAACCATTGCCATGTTTGTGGAGTTTTGTTTTTATTGTCGAGGCACAAAAGAGGTGAACAAGATGGCCACCGAGGAATGGTTTGTGAACAGAGTGACATTAAAGAAGGATAATAAGGTGAGTACATTGTCACAACAGGAAATGGAAAAAGGATTCTTTCTACAACAGTAACAATCTTGTGGTCTTCTTAATATAATAAAACACATAAAATGAAGTCAAAGAATAAATTTGCAACATAGATCAATAATACAACACAATAAGAGACCTAAACGCTTGTTTCTACTGGCCACACACACACACACACACACACGGCACTCCTCAGACAGGCACCAGCACGCCAGCGCACGATTGCACGCGAAGACGCATTCCTGCGATATGTGTGTGGCCCGATTCGTCTTTCCGCCTACGGACTAAATACATCCCAGAAACCACAGCGCCCCGGGATTTCTGTGCTGACACGGCGGGTTCTTTGTTTACTCGCAATCTGAGTACCGGCCAGGGGGGTCAGCGGGAGGCCAGGGTCTCTGTGCCCATCAGTCAACAGCCGAGGTCACACGGTCCAGCCCCGGAAACCCTTATAGGCTGCACTCTTGTGTAGGTTATCTGCAACGAGGATGCAGTGCTGGGCGGGCATTTGGCCAGGGGGGTGGGTGCAGACATCAGAAGAAACTAAAGACAAATTCAGATCAGAGGGACAAAGTCATTTTGCATTCTCATTTTCATCTGGGACTTTCCCCCCATACCATAAAAACCACGTCTGTGACCGTCTGACTGGCTGTGGAGGGGAATCACAGAACTGACCAACCCTGCATGTTTGATATGTGGGCAGGAGGATGCTGCATCCTGTCCGGTCTGGAGGTGACCAAAGGTTCAGAAAATGACACTCTGGAAAGAGCAAGACTGAGTAAACCAGGTAGCATTGGTTCCAGGGGCTCTCTCTGCACATTTTAGTGTAGGGATCCATAAAGAACTCCACAAAGAACGCTGTACGCCGAACCTGCCTGACGCGTGCATGTCACTGACCTTCACAAGAAGTGCTGCCCACTTGCTGTCTGTCATGAGAAGACACACACTCGCACACACACACACACACACACACACACACACACACACTGGTGGTGGGGTCTTCCAGCTGAATCTCCAGAGACCAGGAAGAAAACACGGCTGGGATCAGCTCACATGCAATTCAGATGAGCGCTGTTAATCCAGCATGAAATTAAATTTAAAACTTGGACTGCAGCTCATTTCTCTCCTTTGATTTTTTGCCAGATACCACGAGAAGGACGACAGCCCGCGCGGGCGCGGCGCGGTCGCGTGCGTGCGTGTGTGCGCGCAGCCCGTATGTGACCGCGCGTGCGCGCGCGCAAAAATGACAGAGAGCCGGAATGGTGCGGCTGGGCTGCACTATCCGCACATCTCAAACACTCACCGAGAGGTCAGGAACATTGTTCTCATAAATAGCCGCTATTGTATAACACGGCGAGATATCACAGTGAGGGATCTGACTGGGCTCTTGCTACGTGCGTTGTGATCGGTCGGAGCTTCTTTTTTCTAGGCTAATGCTCACATTGGGTCAGGATTGGAGGTGGAATTGAGCGATGCTGCCGAGTTCGGGGTTACCGAAGAACGGTACCCTTCGCTTCACTTTGGACGGCTAAGCAAACACTTTGAAATAATAATAGATCAGTACAAAACCCGCATATGTGATACGTTTACTAAATGTATACAAGTGTAAGGTACAAGTGTAAGGTACATGCGCACGCATCATTAAATACATAAATATAATATTAAGTAAACCGTTTGCCCACATTTTAATTTTCGTGTTGATTTTCATCACCTGAAAATGTAATAAAAATATGAATGATGCACAAGAACTAGCTATATAAGTTATTAATTTCTTTGATTTTGCTTGTTTTTTTTTTTCAAACTATGCCGTCTATAATAAAGTTCACAGCACTGCTACACTCTTGTGTCAGTGACCACATTAGGCGATATATGTTATAATTAATTTATAATTTACTTTTAATATTTCTTGGCATGACATGCATTTGGTATGAAATGAAAGAGAGAACATATCAATGAAGATAAAAAGTAAAAATAAATATATATATGTAAAGTAAGTAAAAGTAGTGTCATTCACAGTTATATTTATGGTGTGAAAATGTGTGCCTGTCTTAAAATCCTCAGCACACAATGCCCCCCCAGTCCCGTGAAATGCCCCAGAATACCCCTGGAGCAGGGTCTTTGCGGCGTACCCCTACAAAAAGGGGGGGTGGGGGGGGGGCGCCGGACTGAATCTAACATGCTTTTGTGTACACAAAGGCGCTGTGTTCCTAGATAAGATTGGGGGCTATGAAATAAATGGGACGAAACGGCCCGCCAGTCTTTCACGTCCCTAACAATGTGGCTGATGGCCCTGTCTCGTTCCTGGTTGCGTTTGGGCGGCACAAAGAGGGATCCGCTCCCAGACAGAGAGGTCAGGGGTCAGTCTGGACCTCTGGACATCTCTTATGCAAATGCCCGGCCCGTGTCATGTGAACACAGTGTGATTCACCCTGCCTCAAACAAAAGAGAAAATAATAATAATGGTAAGGCAGCAAGCTTGTTTGCAAGGCGCCCAACAACAACCGCGGTCTCAGATCACCAGATTAGCCATCAGGTCATCTGCTCCGAAATCCATTTACACGACTGTGCCCTTCGGTCGTCAGCTCGGTGCAAGATTTATGATCCTTTACCCCAACGTGGCATGCACTTGGTCCCTCCTAATTAAAGGAGACATTATTATTCAAAAAATCCATGTAGGGCCGGAGACCATGAGAAGGTCTGTACGCCCCCCTGGCTGCCGTAAATAAGCACAGGAAGCTCAGACATTCCGGTCCCCCTTCTCGGTATCTCGAGGGGGGTGTTTGGGGGCCATGCAGCTCAGCCTCCTCAGGGCTGACCACCCAGACATAAATTAATAAAAACCTAAAAGAGTAAATAAAAATAAAAAAGGCGACTTTATGAAACAAACCCTTATTGCCTGCCCTTTGGCCCTTGGCATTTCGGCACAACCCCCTTAATTCCTTCGGAAGGTGACATCACTGTTTTCATCTTTGGGTGTAATGATTACCTTTGATGAAAAAGGGAAAAAAACAACTTGCAGGAATGACAGAAATTTAGCATTTAAGATGAGAACAATGGATGGTTTTACAGATGTGGCGTGTCACCCGGGGCAGTAGAGGTTCTGTACAGGGTGTACAAAGGGGGCTCATATCTGCAGAAATAACCTGCTTTTGTTGTGGGTTTAATGTGGGGGGGGCATGCCCCATGGGTGCTGGGGACAGGGCTCAGACGCAGCCTACCATCATGCCACCCCCCTGCGGGGCACGCTCTGCTTATTACCACTGCCGTCGTCAAGCCCCAAGGCGTGGGATACGTCGCCAAGTGAATCGGGAAGGCCGGTGACACAGCAGACCCGGAGACGCCACCGGCTGCCCATCGGGGAGGGTCGGGCACACACGCCAAGGTGGAGGGGAAAATGGTGCGTGAGTTTGTGTCACCGTGACAGCCATGCGTGCAAGGTCATAGGAAGCATCACCCTCCTGTCACACATCCAGCCCTAAACGCGAAACAACGCTGATAATTATTTTTCATAGATAAATGCATGCACAAATATACACGCACACACAATGCATTGGCACAAGTCACCGTGCACCTCAATCGAATTACGTGGCTGCTGGATGAACATGTCACCTTTGGATTTATTCATTTGCATAAAACAATTACCCCATGGACAGTGGGTTCGATGTCGCCCCGGCAACTCGCTTCAGATGGTGGCATCAGCTTGAGACACACTAGGCTGACTATAAATTAGCAATGAGCTGGGTCTGGCCAAGATGCATTATAGTGGTTATAAAGCATGAGGATTTATTTAAATAGATAACACACATGCAAATATGCCCGCTGGCATGGCAACCATCTTGATATGTGCTCTCCATATGTGGATCACGGCGCCCCTCCACACTCTGGAGACAGAACGGGAGGCAGTAATGAACTCTGATCCGTTATTAGGGTACAACAGTGGCCGTCTATTAACTCTTAATGGCTTAAATACAGTGTCTGTCCGCCGAGGTATCAAGTGCGCATTCGCGTCCCGGTTTTTATTTTTTGATTTAATTCGTCACCAGGAGAGCCGGAAAGGCGATTTATAAAAGGTGACAGGTCACAGTGTTTGATTTAGAATCGATTATGAATAATGTAACGGCAGCCAGCTGGTACCGAGGTTTTAAAGTCCAGTTCAAGGGATTTTCAGTGGTGTTTTTTTTTTATACGCTGACACGACAAGACGCGCGTGAAGATGCATATAACTCATACACTTCGTTATGTATATATATGTATATATGCATGCGTATTTGCATGTGTATATATTCATGTATATTTATGCATGTTTCCATAGAGCACAGGCTTCGCTACGCCACTAGGCCGTCTTTCTCATTTTATTATTTTGCTTTGTTGTTTGTGAGCTTTCATTTGTCTTGCATGGATTCTCAAGAGTTAAAGGCGGGGGGGGGGGGGGAGTCAGCGGGGTACCTTTAATCTTTACATCTTCATGTTCTTGAGGGCATTTTACGGCTCCTCTGCCTGGCTATCAGCTATCATTTTGTGCCGTGAAGATGCAGCCCTTTCTGGATCAATAGCTGTGCTGGGCTGAGCACCTAATGGGAATCTTGCTGAGGGGACCGGCGGAGATGCCTCGCCCTCTGGATCCCCGCTAAAGACGCCCTTTGTTTCAGCATGCGTTTTATTTTTTTTTTTGTACCACAAAATCCCATTAAGTGCAGCCGAATAGGAGAGCAGAACGCAGAGCATGCAGGTCTATGGAAATGCAGCTCTCTGCCATGCAGATCAGTTTGGGGCTCCTCTGCACCCCCCCATGCCCCCACCACCATAACCCTCTTAATGTGTGCGAGAATTTTAAGTAAAAATAATGCTTTAAAAAGCTATCGAAGAAAATAAAGAGCTCTGTGTTGGAAGCATTTTCTTCAGTCTCATATTCTTCACAGAATAATTAATCGTAATATGCAGGAATATTTATCTACACCGTTTTCCATATGGCGAATGCGTTTTACCAATTAGCATACTTTAGGAAAGCTGGTCTCTCTCTGCCCTCTGGGAAATATGACATTATGTCCTGGATTCTTTACCTATGAACACAAAGCGAAGTGGATGTTTATCGCCCGGGCCCCCGCTTGCGTGATGACTGACTGACAGTTCACCTTTGTTATAGCACTGTGTACCAGCCGTGCCCTTAACCCCGCCCCTCTTCTTGTGCCCCGCACCCAGGTCACAGTGACAGCCAATGAGAGGGATCCACAGCGGGTGGAGGGACGATCGACGTTGGGTGTGGAGTAACGTCCTGAATGGCCGCAAAGCGATGAGGCCAGAGATGACAAGTCCTCGTTCACACGAAAAGAAAAAAAAACAAGATCGGGAAAGCGGATTCGGGGGGGTGGGGGTGTCCAAAGACACCATGACGCACCAAGCCGAACCCGAGGATTTACCGCAGCTGAAGGTAGGTGGGTGTAGATTAAAGATACGAGAACAGGGTGAAAGCAGCTGAATATTAACATAACTTGGCGTTCTGCTGACTGGCATGAACAGATTGAACAAACCTAAAGTGCATTTTTAAGCAAATATGTAAGAACGTTTATATGTTTGTTTGCTTCATGTTTGCTGCACACACACACACACACAGACACACACAGACGCGCGCACGCACATGTCCGCTAAACATATCTTTATGGGCAATGCTCACCCATTCGTTTCTATGGGCATAACTCTAATCCAGCCCAATGACCTAAAAGGAACCAATATGTAAGCAAGGTTTTTGACATTCAAAATTTTTTGAATGCAGTCATAGACTTTTATAAAATTGAGTTCCGCTTGTAGGGACTGAAAAGGTCCCTTCAAAAGGAAAATGCCAGAATAACAGGTTTTTATCACATTGTGGGGACCTTTGGTCCTCACAATGCACTCTAGCCCTGGGGGGGGGGGGGGGGGGGGGGGGGGGGGGGGGGGGGGGGGGGGGGGG
>JAODKC010000110.1:824590-839733 GCA_026777985.1 Mormyrops attenuatus
CTGGGGAGTCTCCATTCATTTCTATAGGCATAACCGTAATCCCAATTATGACAACCTTAGCCATTGCATTCACAGATTTGTATAAAATTGAGTTTCCCCTTGTGGGGACCAGAGAAATATCCCTACTAGGTAATAAGTAACAGGTTTTCATCACATTGCGGGATAATTACACGATCACACAAATACATGCAAACACACCCTCACACACAGATGTCCACCTATTGTTGTAAATGTCTTCCTTTGTGAACAAGCAGAACTTTAATCAATATTGAAACCGTTGAACTTTGGTCTCGTGTGAGTTTTTTTCACTCTTTCCGCATCCCCAAAACATTTGCTGCCTGATCTCAAACATTGCAACATTCACATTGTAAGTGATGACTTACTGTGAAATCAATGCTTTTTGCATGGTGTGCATGACGTGTTACAATGATGATGGCAGAAGAATAAGACAAAGTATATGTAGTGAAAACATTCAATAATCTGACAGACACTTAATTCTGATGATTATTGTTTTTATAATAATAATAATAATAATGGTTATTATTATTATTGTAGTATTTCAATAACACTTACTTAGAAGATATCTAATCACTGATCAATTAATTTACAGTACTGTAAAACTAAAACATTCATTAGTGTTATATTCATGTCCATGTTATTTATTGAGCTATATGATTGTTTTTTTAATGTGTGAGGGTCAGTAATAATATTCGTAGCTGCATTCTACAATATGACCTTTACACGACCCCCGTTAATTCTGCAAGCTGCAGTGTAGAGGATAGTAATGACATTGGGCCAGTTTATGCACTAAAACGTGGTTTTAGTGCATAAACAAGCGGCACATTCATGGCGATACAGAGCTGACTTGGGTACATAGTTAGCGACGGCTAAGTGGGCCTGTCCCTGTTGTCGTTACGTCCGGTACTGTGTCCGGTACTCATGTAATCACTCCTCTTTTTTAATTTGCTTCTGCATTCCCCTTCTCTTCAGGGTCTGGCTTCCTCGCTGGGCTCAGACGCCACATCACTGCCTTGCAGTGACATCTGCTGGGAAGCAGAGGGCGAGAGCTGTTAGCACCCCCTGGAGCCTGTCTGTGTTAGCCTGCGACCAACTGTGACAGAGTGCGGCCTCTGCCAGGCCGGCCTGTTCTGCCCATCGCCTACACCCCCATTTAATTTTTTTTTACCGTGGGCCATGATTCTACCCGCCCCCCTTGTCTCGATCAAGAGTTGCCGTTTGAAAAATGTAAAAAGGACTTTGTCTAAGTAATGTCGCAGTGGGTGGAGAGATCATGACTCAGAACTCTGTGCCTTTTCAGTGCTCATCTAGTGTCGAGAGCAAAGGTTTCAGCCAGTGTCCGGGGCTAAGCTGAGCAGTAGATGTGCAGCCAGGACCTGAACAAACTGAACTCAACACGGTAAAGTCTAGTGTACAGTTTTGGTTGGAATAAAACTTGGTTGGAATAAAATTGTAAGGAAAGTGACTGCAGAACATTCAAACATACATAGCATTTGAAATGATAAATTATTATATAGTATAAATAGCACATTATAGCACAATATTATAGTAAAAACATTGAAATGAAATGAAAGAAAATAAATTTAAAAACTTGAAACAAAAGTGATATTTGTTCATCTTCATTGTAAACCATTACTTTATGCCTTGGCGTGTGGGCGCATGTCTGTATACACACACACAGATGGGGACATAAAAATGAGACATTCCTTTATTTTTGTAAAATACTTTTGGTAATAGTAGATACGTAGGGATACCTAGAAGATGATGCATAAACCTGTAAGCACCATAATCCCATCTGTATTACTTTCAGATATACATACATAAACATACATATGGGACCCAGGTCTAGTACCTCCCCTCCCAATTTGACCCCTCTCTCACCCCTGTCCTGAGAACTACCCCTGTTGTCTGTGTGGATCAGGGACGGGCCCTGTTGCAAAAACTACATGGTAGCTTTGAACCTTGGAGGGGCACCAATTTATATGGACCCGGCTTCAGCACCAGTCGTTGTGGACCCCCCGTCTCCTGGCGATGACAGAACTCGGTGGCAAACAGCCCCGGAGCCACTGGTTTGATCTTTGCAAAGGGTAACATCTGTTGGCTGTCACTGCAGTAAGATTGACGACAGATGAGGGCCTGGGAGAGGGAAGGATGCCTGATGGAGGCCAGTGATGGGTGGGGCAGAGGAAGAAAGGCACCGGTGTACTGGTGATCGACAGGGCAGTGTGGGGGACTGTACTGGTGCTAATGTCTCCTTCCTGCCCACTCGGTTTGTACCCAGTTCAGTAGGTCCTTTGAAGTGGGCTACTGGTAAACACACCGGTTATGGTTAGAGGTAAGGGATGGTGAGACAGGTAACACCAGGTGAGAGGTTTGGGGATAATGAGACAGATAACACCAGGTGAGGGGTGTAGGGATGGTGAGACAGGTAACACCAGGTGAGAGGTTTGGGGATAATGAGACAGGTAACACCAGGTGAGGGGTGTAGGAATGATGAGACAGGTAACACCAGGTGAGGGGTGTGGGGATAGTGAGACAGGTAACACCAGGTGAGAGGTTTGGGGATAATGAGACAGGTAATACCAGGTGAGAGGTGTCAGATTGTGAGTTAGATAACAGCAGGTGAGAGTTGTGGGATGGAGAGACAGGTAACACCAGGTGAGAGGTGTGGGGATGGAGATACAGGTAACACCAGCTGAGAGCAAGAACCCACCTAGTACCCACTACCATTATTCCTTAAGTTCACAGGATTTTTATATAAACGGTAGCAGATTTATTGCAAAATGGTATTTCTTCTGAAAATTAAAAGGTATTTTTGGACCATTTTCATATAAATGTAGCAATGGAACTATCAGAATTTTTTTTACGGTTGTATAAAAACAATTATTGGCATTGTATGGTATGTACATTCATTGGTTTACTCACTATAGTATTGTTTAGTTTAGGAACACAGATATGTTTCCAGACACAGAAAACAACTATTGGTGAATGCTTCCTTTCCACCCCACTCACTTCTTGATGCTGTTATCTCAGCCTCTATGACGTTTCAGTCTGGCTTCCCCTGAAACAGCACTTCTGCTTCTCAACTTAAATGCCACTTTTGATGCCATAGATCACCACGTTCTCTTGGGTAGATAAGAAAATCTTGTTGGTTTCAGAGTACAGGTGCTTTACTGATTTAGGTCTAATTGGACAGACTCCTGTCTTGAGTAAATGATTAAGCTTTGAAATACTCAGTGATCAGATGAGGAGTTCCGCAGGGCTCAGTGTTGGGGCCAATTAGTTTTCTCCTTATATATGCTGCCCTTTGGAGCTATTATTTACAAGTATGGTGCTAATTAGCTTTGGTATGCTGATGATGCACAACTATGTATTTGTCACACTGGATGAAATATTACTCCCAAAGCTTGAAAGCTTTATAAAGGGCATTAGGGACTGCATGGCAGGGCATTTCCTCCTGCTGAAATCTGATGATCCTGAAATGATTTTAGCAGCGCCTTAATCACATGTGTTCTCAGGCATCTAGCTGAATTTGGATGACTTGTGGGGCAATGTGGATACCTCAGTAAGAAGACTGTCTTACAATTGATGAGGAATCTTACATTATTAGTATAGATAATGTTGCTGGACTTCATTTATGAAATTTAATCAAGTGTAGTAAATTATGCCACCTCAGAATGAAACATAGGCACATTCATTACCTGTTGCAATGCTCTAGTGGTCCAAATGTGTCGCTAAAGGATTTGCAACAGGTTCACCATACTGCTCCAAGGATGAATATAAAATTAAAATGCATGGGTATATTACCGCTCTTCCCTTCACTATAATTTTTGCTTTCCTACATATGTTTTCCTCTAAACACTATTTTCAAAGAAAACAGCTAAATCGCCTCCTTCAAATCACCCTAAGCCAGAGTTTCCCAGTTCCAATTTTGGAGGGAAAGAATCCCAAAAAGTATGTAGATCTTCCGGTTCAAACACACCTACTAAACTTGATAATTAGCTTATTAAGATATGTTTGAACAGGGAAATCTGCAAACTGTGTAGGATTCTGCCCTCCAGGACCAGAATTTGGGATCCCTGCTCTAAATCACTGTAGAGCTCTTTTGGATGAACAGTTTGCTTTAAAAAGAGGTGTCATAACAAAAGAAAATTTGATTGATGTGAAATTCATTAGTGACAGCTAGGTCGTCTTTTACGAAGGTGCCACATCTGTCTTCCTGTATGCAGTACATGAGTGTGTGCTATTACAGTTATAAGGCAGGGGACCTCAATAATCTTCATAAGAGGAGTTTGTATCTAGTACAGTATTTTTTATTCATATGTTTCATAGAATGTATTTATGAAAACGTTTAGACAATGGCCCTGGATTCTTTTTGTGGCTGCTTATGAACTACTACAAGCATTTCAGCCAAGATTAGAAGCTTAGACACATATCAGCATGGTCATTAATCTCGCCGACTGCAGAAACAGGCAAACTCCGACTGCATATTGCGTTACGGCACAAGGCAAGGCAAACATAAGGCAGCCAGCGCTGTCAAATTAACAGGAATTTGGCTCCGGCGTACAAACATCAACATACTTGTCATTTTGGCTCTATGTGTTACTGACAGACAAGTTTCTTTGCAACACAAACTAACAGGGTCACTTTCTGAGATGGATGTCCTCCTTGACCATATTAGCAGTCTTGTTATCCATAGAAGTGCATACTTACTCAACTTACTGCGACTGTGACGTAATTAGAAGCTTAGGAAACCAACAAAGCAAGCAAGGTTTCTGTAAATGACGGGGGGGGGGATGTTATTACAGTGTCCTGTCGCTTTCTCTTAGGGGCCCAGGGCAGTTTTTGGACCACCATGCAGAGGCGGGTCACCATACCATCTTCCCGTCTCTGGTACCAGCCTGCCCCAGCATGAAGGAGGCTTTGCAGATCTGCCAGATGGGAGTGACTGGTCCTTGCACTCCCCCCACCCCACCCCCCCACCCCAAGACTGTTCAAGTGCTGAATGGCAAGTGCTCCGTCTTCCTTGATGCACGCCTGGGAGTGTGCAGCCGTTTGCAACTAATACCGAGGGCCCGTCGACGTGTGATCGTCCATTGCCATTACTTTGAAGAATCGTACTTTGTCAGAGATGGCAGTAATGCCCTATAAAGCTCGGATTGCGCCTTAAAGGAAGGGGCGAGGGCATGCACCCTCAAGGTTTATGTACTTGTTGTGGGTAGAAGAAAGTGCAGCAAGAAAATATGTCATAGGAAACGCCAAGTACCTTTGAAAGGGTACAAGGTACAACTTGAAGGAGGTGAGGTGTTGTTTCTTGGTTTCTTTTGATTGGAGGAGAGTGCACAAAGTCCCGCCCCCACAGGGATGCTGGAAACTTCCTTCTATCTGACAAGCAGCTACTTCAGGAACTTGACAGTGATGACACACACAAAAAACAAGCATGCTTACAATAAAAAAAAGGTAAGAGGTATTCAAAACATTTCATGACATGTTTTTAAAAAAGGTCACAAAAAAGGTCACAGGAAACTGTTTTTGTCAGTATTCATTTGTAAAATCCACACGATTGACGATGGAAGAACACCGCAAGGCTCTATCGTTGCCTTCAGTTACTAAACAATCAAAAATCACAAACAGTAGGATAAAAACATAATAAAACATCAAACAAATTACGTGCGGGCAGCCAACAGACGGCTGTGTATGACATTAATGCCGCGGGGAGTGGATTTTGCCGTACCTTTCTCTGAATTCCATGCAAGTTTGTAAGTGTATGATATGACAGTATGTCAGAATTATCCATAGCTCCTCAGTCCTGCGTAATTACAGGTCATTTCAGAAGTAGGGCGCCACCTAGGCAACAGATAAGCCTTTGGCTCACAAGAAAAGGCAGAAAGGCTACATTATTAATCTAATAACAGTGTGCCCTGCTCAGAGAGTGCAGGATACGTCTGAATGCCCGACAAAGCTGGCCGTCTCTGACTGGCGCAGCGCTATCGACATGTTCCGGGCTCTTCTCTATTGAGCTGTCCGAACATCCATGCCTTTTTGTCCATCACCTGTCTCATTTGAATAAAACCCCTATTTTCCTTTGGGCCATGCACGCTTAACGGGCCAGGGCGTGCGCCCTGCCCGCCAACGACGCGAGGCGGCCTTAACGGGAGTTTTATGCAAATCTGTTTTGTCCGAGTGGGCGGAAGGCCGTGTGTTGTCACGGCGGCGGTGTCTATATTTAAAGCAGGTAGTGTGGGCGCCCTCCCCCGCTGTCACGGTGACACAGGCAGGGTGGCACATGCAGACAGAGCAGCTGTATTGTGAAAAGGCCTGCTTCCCACTTGCATATACATGCTCATAATATATGTATCATCCGCGCGTGTTGCTCCCAGACATGCGGGAATCTTTCCATTAAAATGGGCTGTGACTCCTCAAGTGACAGCGCATAATGCGGCCATGGGTACATTGGTGTTTTTTTCCCCTTCTTTTTTTGGACAAATACTCTTGTTCCACAGCATACGTATGCAGCCAGTCTCATCTATCCTGGGTGTAGAGTCGTAGGTCGTCGCCGGCGTTCGATCAGCACTTTCTGCAGTTTACGGGGACGATTCTGGACGTCTCTGGATGGCTGTGCCGAACCGGGCTGCCGCCTCGAGCCCTCGGCAAGACCGTATCTGAATCGCCGCATCGCTTCATTTGCCTCCCAGATGGACCGCGAGATCCTGCCTCCCCCTTTTTTCCTACGCCTTGACCCAGATTTGAGCGATGGGAGAGACGCGGGCGCCAGGTCCAGGACGGTGGCGCTCCACGGCTCGGCTTTTCCGTCAAAGCCGGCTCGCCGTCTCCGCACGCAGATAAGGGGAAGCGGTGCCGCGCTCAATGAGATGCAGATGAGATCGCCGCCCTGACTGTATGCACAAGGCAGACTGTGGCTTTACATCAGAAACAGGGCCAGAATGGAGGGCCGGAGGGCCCTAAGCTCACGCTGAAATGCAGCCCCCGCCCAGACTACACACAAGGTCACGCTGGCATGATTCATCAGAGCAGGCTGTCCACCTGTATGCTGACAACTATATATATCAAGAAATGTGCAGTATTAAACGAGGCAGGAGGAAACAGCATCATGTGCGTGTGAGATGCTTCTGTTCATGGATGGAGAAAAAAAAATCTAAAAAAGGCAAGTTCAGCAAAACTTACTTAATACTAATGATGAAACCGGGTCATGATAACGACAACAACACCAATACTACTTACACTACTAATAATAATGCTAATATTACTACTACTACTAAAATTATTATCACGATTATTATTATTAATAATAATAACAACGATAATAATACTAATAATAATAATTATACCTGAAGGAGAAAATATGAAATAGTTAACAATTTTGATCATGTTTGGTTGTATTAATGTGACAGCAATCATACAACCAAAAAAAAAGAATATTTAAGAAGTAAATTGAAAATAGACTATATTAGTCACTGACGATTTGCGAAAGTGGCTTACCTTTTGTGGGTCACTCATGAACCTCAGAGGTAAAGACACCAAGTAATGGAAATGTCTTCTCCATAAATAGGTACAGTACCAGTCAAACATCTGCTCACAGCTACTGAAAATCGTTTGTTTTTCAACAAGGTAACAACCCTAAGCACACCTCTAGGTTGTGTAAGTACTATATTATCTTGAGAACAAGGAAAGAGATGGCGTGCTGAGACAAATGACCTGGTCCCCACAACCCCCAAAGTAAACCCTACAGAGTTGGTTTGGCATGAGTTGGATCGAAGAGTAAGAGCAAGGTAGCCAACTTGTGCCCAGAACTTGTGGAAACTCCTTCAGAACTGTTTTACAAGCATTCCAGGTGGCTACATCTGGAATCTGGTTGAAAGAATGCCAGGTGTCTGCAATGCAGTCATCGAAGCAAAAGGGGCTGTTTTGAAGAGTCTATAATTTGAGAACGTTTTGAGATATTAAACGCTTCTCTTGGTCATTGCAGTATTTGATATGCAATACTTCATTGCCTTGGGGCCTTTTGCCACAAGGTGAATAACATAGCTAAAATAGACAGATGTATTAAAAGCAAGTGTGTCCAGACTTTTGACTGGTACTGTATGTAAATAAGAAATATGTTACTATTTATTTAGAATATGAGTGAGAAGAGAAACATGGCCGAAAGCACATGCCACAATGGTAATAGTACAACTGTAGAAAATCAATTAGAAGGAGTGAAAGGGACCAATGGGAGGTTGAGCAGAGGGTGCTGCCAAAATGGCGGATGGCTTGGCAGACTGCCAGCGGCTGCTTATGAACACCTGTTACCGTTTGTCAGCAAGGCCGTAGTCTTTCTGGCAAGAGTACTCTAAATAGGTGAGCTAAATGGGCAGAAAGCTCCGGAAAAATGCAGCTCGTAATTGCTGCGTGTAGTAATGAAATAGGTATGAATTATCACCAGTTTGGAATCTTACCAACGTGCTTTTGCAGTCTACAGGTGAGCATTAATAAAAGTTACGGTAGACTACAACACATTTTCCATCCATCCATCTCTAAAATGCGTTTCCTCTTGATATTTGCAGAGGGCCAGAAGTCTTTCCTTGGCAATATACGGCATGAGGCCGGGGAACTACCTCGGACAGGATAATAAGAAAGAGCTGTACTTGGTTTGATAGCGTTAAAAAACAGTATGATTCCACTATTGCTAATAAATTCACTGGTAAAATACACTTATCATATAGTGTTATTGTGTAGTTGAGGCAAATGCTATGTAGTCACAAGTCATGACTTTGCATGCTGCATGTATATTAACCCAGGTAACACTGATCGTCACCTGAAGATAACTGCTTCTAAATGGTCATGATGTTTGCAGCTACTATCAAAGCACAATTATCAGTGAAGTCACATGCTAACTGGATGACTCGAGTGAGGAGAACATGGATTATTGATCTGCGGCTTGTGACTGATCTCACCAGGGACATTTCACTCCATCACAGCATCATCCGAGATACGTTTCTCATCTTCAAGTGCCCTCCTCTGGCCACCAGAAAACCTGCTGTTCGCATGATAGAGAAATGCTCACTTCTATGATGTTTTAAAAATAGCTTCATCACCTGGCCTCGCTTGTGCCGTGAAAGCCGACGGGGTAATGAAGTCCTCACTGAGTCCACGCGACCTCAGGCTTGGTTCATGCTTGCTCCCAATTCCAACAGAGCAGTAGAGAAGACAAACTGTTGCTGGTCTTTTGGCAGGGGAGCCGTGCCACAGTTTAAGCAGAAATTAAGCTGACATGACCCTGAGTGGAGCAGGTAAACAGGAAGCTCACTTTGCCTGAGGTAAGCATATGGCTTGGGCTGCAGAGAAGAGACTGGCGCTGTGCTCTGCGCTGCCAGGACAACCTGACACCTGATGGCCCTCTCGTTGCCTTTTACTGTGGTTTTTCACCTTACGATATCACCTAAGTCACAGTCCTTTGGCTATATGGCACCGCACTGACCCATCTGAGATTCTTAGTTAGCCAGCAGTGCGCCAGAACCAGGATGAAAAATGATTGAAAGGACAATGTAGGATGATCTAGTCTATAAACTAATATTATTATATATAATATTATTTATTGTCATAATTTGCACTTGTATTTATTGTCTTATTGAAGCACCTTAATTTGTATGTGTGATTTGGGTTTTGTGATTAATTTGTGTTTCCTGGTGCCAGGAGGAACAAGCAGAGCAAGATTTTCATTGCATATCACGATTGCCTGTTTATTGTGCATGTGAAAATAAACTCTTAAGTATTGCATATTCCATCTAGTAGACTGAAATTGGATCAATGTATTTTTCTGTTAGTTAACACATAATTATGGACATTATCGTTGTCATCAATCGGATTTTCTATACGGAGGGATATTGTATATCAGTTGAACACAGATGGATACGGAGCCAATGGTCTCCCTTTATGGTTTCAACAAATAAATAAATCAGATTTATTTTAGTTTATAGAGTAGGTGACAAACCATTTTAAGCAGCTAAATTAAAATACCCTTTTAATTTATTTGCTGTTTTGTGGTAGGGCCGTTCTCATGGGCTGGTTTGGACGGAGCTATGAACACGCGTTTGATGCTGGAATTTACTAACCAGCTGTGTTTTTAGCTGTATTGCCTGATTTTCTTTCAAAGAACAAGATTATGTGAATAAATTTTATCAGTCCGTTTGTACAGTACATTACATTTTAGTGCAAAAGACGATATTAAGAAACTTAGTGACTTAACTGACAGTTAATTTACACTAGACAAACATCTGACTATCTGGTACGTAGATTTTGTTAAATCAGTGTGATATTGAGAATTTCACAACAGACAACACAGATTGATTAAATTCAAAATCATACCAGTAAATGATTTTTGGCCAGTGTTAAGCATCTTTATATCACAGTGGAATACTACAGCTAAATATGTATGCTAAGTTAACAAGGCATGTATGTATGTATGTAACAGAGAATTATGGAAAATAATATATCAGCAAAGCCGACACACTACCACGCTACTCCTGAAGTACTAAATTCTTCCTACAGCATGTTTTTATTTGCCAGTCTGGCCTGTTTTCATACCATAATATCTGCTTAATACTACTAAACATAATAGAGTTCACATCTTCATCCATATTTAATAGATGTGAAATCTTTTCTACTTAAAGCTGATAATTCGGCTTCCAAACAGAAGGACTGGGGTACAATAGACAGAAAGACACTGCCATAATTATGGGGAAGTTAAGAGAGCCCCAATTAAAAGACAATGGATGAAACACGTTAATTGCTTGCTGTAATGGCGGAACAAACCTATCCTACGATGTAAGTGTCTCATAATGCTGCATTCGGCCGGTGCTACGTCACATCATCCTTTATCTGCGGTTTTGACTGGCAAGTACTCCCCCCTGTGCCCCGGTTATTACCGTGGTAACTCCTTTACCTGTGGGGCACTACTGAAGCAGTGTCGCCTTACTGAACTGCAGGATCCAAAGTATCAGGGAAAACAGTACCACAGCAGAACGTGTGCACACAGTGACAGATTAACAGCAATCAGTTAAAGTCAAGACAGGCTAGAACGTTGAGGACGTGGAAATGCTGTGGCTGATGATTTGTTTGTTAGGTTTGGTCATGTCTGGCCGAAACATGCTGCTTTGGCATCAGGGCCACTGGGCAGCCTGACATGTCTGGGGTTGTGGGTTTACCCCCAACCCTTGGCTTTGTCTGTGTGGACTTTGCATGTTCTTCCCATGTTTGCTCTGTTTCCACCAAAGAGCTGTTGTATTGATGCAGACTGGCAACCCTTCCAGAGCGTCTTCAGCCCAGTGCTCACTCTGACCCTGTAGCAGATCAACGTTTTTGGGAAATAGCCGAACGGGACACCAGCAATGTTCCACGACGGATACTGATGTAGCTTTGGTGATGTGTTCCTTCGAACACTTTGCATGCTGCAAACTTCATTTCTCCTTTCCTTCTACACAGAGTTCAGTATTTGCACCCTAATAAATGACAGATCCACTTAGGATCTTCATTTCCGCAAGTGGTAAGTTATCACCCATTGATATGAATGATCCAGATGATCAAAAGTGACCAAAATTTTGAATATTTATTATACCTTACAGCGCAGTTTTACCGCAGATTTGAAGACTTCTGCAGACAGCGCTTACTGTTTTAACCGGATGTAATGTTTCATTTGATCATCGATCATTCTGTAAAGATAGTGAAGTGTCTCATGTTGATATTCAAATAGTTTTTAAATTCTCTGCTAATTTCAGTGCAGTATTATCAAATTTATCTCAAAAGTGATGTGCATACTTTTAAAGATACACTTTATAGCATTTTTTGAAATTTTAAGTTTGCATTCCATGCAAAAAAATGGTTTTAACGAAAGGTTAATATATCCTTTTATTATTTGCATATTTAAATATTATTACTTGTGGCCGTAGCCTCTGGGATAGGCTCTGGACCCCCCCGCGACCCTGAAAAGCACAAGTGATTACAGAAAATGGATGCATGGATAGATGGATTGACAGATAGAAATATTATTACACTTTACATGCACAGCAATGAACATAAATTAGATGGTATAACTTTTTTGTTGAATTATCATGCTGTGTAGGTCTAAGCATACATTGTAATGGTAATAATTTGATAACGCTATATCATTTCACATGGGGCCTGTAATTCCAGGCAATCCCTGTGTATGTGTTTCAGGGTATAATGATCTGTGTGATCAGAAATCCAGCGGAGGATTATGCATATGAATACAGGGAAAAAGCTAGTGGGATTTATTAAAGTTGGCAGGAACTGTGGGAGTTTTCATTACAGATCATTGTGAAGCCTCTGAAAAGCATTGTTAATTCATAATAATAGGAGGCACCCCCTGGAATTCCACTGGAAAAGCAGAAAATGGGATTCCCTAGCATGTGCGGAGTGGACGGCCAGGCACGCGGAGCAGCCTGCTTCCAGGCTGAAAGATCGCCAACAGGTCGAACGTGGTGATTTCATTTAGGGGCTTTCCCCCCTTGCCGTCACAGTTTGATGGCTGGTGTACCAGGCGGCGTTGTGCCCCATGTCCAGTTCCCAAAGTTTAGTTAACTTTGTTCGGCCTTGGCCAGTCTTCATATGACCACACCTTGGGTTTGCTAGTGGTGTTAGTGTCATAATAAGCTACTTGCATGTGTAATTTATTGGCTCTGAAATCAGTCTGTTGGCTTCCCTTCTGTATTCTGTTATGAACTGTAACACTGCAGCTGAACTATCATCTGTCACTGGTGGTTCCGCTGGCCTTCCTGTTCTGTTGGTATAGCATACGTCCTTGTTCATTTTACACATCAACTGCACCAGCGCCGGATGCTCAGAACGCAGATGCTAGCACACATACTATAAGTTTGAAATCAATACTAAATGAATAACAAAAAAAGTCATTTTTGTTGGTTATCATCTTTCCGTTTTACCTTTGACATTATAGTCTTCCCCATGCCTGAAATAGGACACCCTAAGTCTGTGTTGAAAGATCTTTAGCATAATCTTGCCGGCATGTGATAGAAGGGGACATTGTACGGTAGTTTGCACATTCTGTCAGGTCGTCCTTCTTTAGTTTTGGAATATAAACCATTCTCTTTCATTTTGACCATTTTTTTTTCTCTGATTCCTCATGGATGACTTTGAATTCTGTCAAAAGTTCCACTGGTTCTTTATCAAGTAGGTCCAACTTCTCACGTCAGTTTCTGGTATCATCCATGAAAGCTGTGGGTATATTGTATTCTAGGTCAATTCTTAGAAGTCGGAAGGCCTTGTTGAGAATGTAAGAATGTAAGTTTATTTTGAACTTCATCTGGTGATGTCTTGGTGTAAAGACAATGCATTACAACTGTCATATTATGGATGCATCCAGAAAATTGAACTGATATCAGTTGATCATTCACAACACTGTATCCAGTATTAACCTTTGCGATGATTGGCCTGACTATGAAATCCTCATCACTTCCTCTCTGTTGTCCATTTCTTGAGTAATAAATCATGTATTTGCTTGAATGAAAGAGTCCTGGATCAATCCAACTCGCTAATTCATAAGCAGAGTATTTCCATCTTTACCACACCCCACTTTCATTAGTTTCATACTCCATACTTTCCATCAATCATTGTGGCTGCATGTTTTCTTCTCCAGGATGGCGAAATCAGCAACTGGACATCCAACTGCTTTGAGCCAACCGCATCATAAACACCAATCACACTCCCTGGAATCTCGTCTTCAGTAGTATACGTAGTGCCTTTTGACCACAGGGCCCTGTCTTGCAACACTATATCAATATTAATTCTGGTGTGTCTGTCTTTAAGGTACTGATGTGGTTTGCCATCGCCTACTTCCACTCAGTTTGAATTAGCATCATTGCCATTATCACCTGTAATCCACCACTGACACAATCCTATATCACCGCTGGCCAATATAGGTGGTTGGATTCATGTAGCTAAGACCCGCTAAGACTTGTCTGCCATGGATGACCATAAAAGGAGCTGAAAACATCAGGAAACTCTTAGCTTCCCTGATGCATGCAAACCTCCACACCCCAACAAAGCATCCAGCCATGAGGAGGATTAACACACTAAGTTGGATTAAAGAGATTTCTCTGAGGCTCTTGTATCACCTTTCACAATGAGAAAAATGTGTAATTTTAGCCATAGAGGAGAAGCCTGCAGACGTACAACCTGCAGGGCAGGTAGTGCTGTTCTGCATCCTGTTTTCTGCATCCCTTAATTACCTTATCATGAATGAAAGACGTATTCTAGTTATGTAACCAAGGCATCAATGGATAGTATTAATTTGCATATAAATCTTACTAAATCCACCTCAAAAGGACATGCTTTTAGGATATGTGTTTGAATGCAGGTTAATTCCAATCTAAAACAGCCAAGAGAACGCTGCACAGAATCAGTCACACTGTGGTGCAGCTGGTAGTCCAGCATTGTCAATGACTTGTTTTATATGGACTTTACTTAGCTTGCTGGATGCTAAAGGTAAACCAAATTTACCACACATGACCTAGAAAGAGGACTTTTTGAAGGCTCTACGCCAAAGCTGTAGCTGAATGCAGCTGAAAACTATTCTGTTTACATAAAGAATAAATGGTGCATAGAACAGTCTGGAACAGTGATTAAGATTAAGCATGTGATCAAGTCATTCTAAGCATGATTGTGGATCCGCTATATTTCTCCTTCAATTTTAACTGTTGAAAGGTCACATACTTTCCTCTGCATGTGTAAAGATGCTACTTAATGTCGTCAGCTACTTCATATCATGCATTATTTGCATCGGTTTTGGTCCACCCTTGGATCTGTGTGCGTGGTTTGCACGTTCTCCCTCTACTGCTTTGTGTGTTCTCCAGGTAGAAGCCCTTAGTGAGTGTGTATCCTGTGAAAACTAAAATTAAGAGAAGTATTTAGGTGCCTGACAAATGACTGGACTAAATCTTTGAATTATGAACTATGAATGGGACAATAATCACAGAGTGCAAATTGATCCACATACTGCTGAGTGAATCCATCAACACCAGGGGTGGCCAATCTTATCCGCAAAGGGCCGGTGTGTATGCAGGTTTTCGCTGCAACTCCCTAATTAGGTCACT
>JAODKC010000110.1:842172-857755 GCA_026777985.1 Mormyrops attenuatus
CCCCCCCCCCCCCCCCCCCCCCCCCCCCCCCCCCCCCCCCCCCCCCCCCCCCCCCCCCCCCCCCCCCCCACCACGGGCCCGCGGCGGGGGCCCAAAACCCCATCGGCCCACCAGGGAAAATGCCTGGTATGTCAGATAGCCAGTCCAGCCCTGACTGTAACCACACACAAGCTTTCGTGGATTGGGTAAATGACAGTGTACATGCATAAGCAATCTGATTTATTCCTAATTTAAATGTAATCACAAGACATCAGGCTGATAAATTAAAATGGCCAGATTATGTAAAATATCTTCAGATTGGGATTAGAAGTGTATAAGTCGATAGATCACTTTTGTAGTGATCAACTCTCTGTCGAGTGCACTTTAAAGAAGCTGGCAAGGTCAAAGGTCGAAGACAGCAGCGAGAAGCAAGGAACCACACCAGGAGCCACAAATCAATTACTGCCATACTGATCCACCATGGAATCTGCAACGTTCTCACCGCCAAGACGCACGAGCAGCAGGCAGAGGGAAGCGATGCCGCCGTTTCTGCCTCTGTGCTCAGGGACAGCTCAGGCCTGGGAGTACCTGATGGAGGAGTTACCATTAATCTGCTAACAAATTGTGTTGCCTTCCTCAGTCGGCTCTTTCTCCTGCTGGCACGCACTGTCTTACAATCTGTACCTCCATATGTTAGAGGTACCGGCTCTCCAATGTGTTCTGAAAGAATGCGTCGGATGAGTGAAGTTTACAGTTTTACATTGCACTTCGCACCCGTGCCTTTGCGATTCCGTGACACCTCAGCACTCCGAGGTTGCTGCAACTCTGAACATTCGTACTTTTTGACAGATGACTCAGTGCTGCTGGTAAAGTTTGAATGAAAGCTGTAATTGCCCGTTCCTTCAGATTGGCTCTCCTGGTTTGCCATATGTGCGATTTTTTCCTGACTGCAGGAAGCCATAATCTAGCCCTGCCTGTTTATGTCTCAGCCATCAGCTAATATCTGTTCCCAGTGTGTTGTGGCCAGCTATTTTTGAAAATAACTGAAACACAATGACGGAAACAGTAAATAAATAAATTCTAAAATGTAAATTCTGAAAGAGTAACAAATTAATTCTATAAAGGTGAAAAAGATAACTGAATTGGTTAATATAAGCAAGCATGTCATATATATATATGTGTGTGTGTGTGTGTGTGTGTATGTGTGTGTGTGTGTGTGTGTGTGTGTGTGTGTGTGTGTGTATGTATCCTATATAATATGCTAAAATATACCAGTGAGAGGTACATTTTTGGAAAACAGTCACAGCATCCAATAAGGACTATGAAACTCTACCCAGAAATTATAAATGTAATATGAAGCATGACCCTTTGATGGAACTGTTAATAATTCAGAAATAAAAATTTTATTTTCTCCAATGAACGGCATAATGTATTGTAATTTAGAATTAATGTTATTCACCAATGGAGATATAGAATTGACTGTAGTTGTAATTTTTCCTAAACAATATCGTCACTTTACTTGGTTCTAATGACAGTAAATGAATTTCAAAATCTGTGTTCGATATCGATTTAAGTTTGACGTGCTGAGTGAAGCGACTGCATTCGATGCATACAGGTGAATTTACAGTAGGATGGTTTTTACTACAATTAGGCAAGTCTGTACCTTATACATCTATTATACATCTTGTCGGATTTAAGGTAGTCTGGGCAAAATGTAAGTGAACGAATATGAAGTCCATTTAAACTGTGGTACCTTAAATCCAGCGAGTTACCCTGATAAGCCAGTAACCTCGCTTCGTAGTACAGGACACTGGTTTAAAGATCGGCAGCATTTCAGCGGAGCTGAGTCAAGGCTTAGGTCACTGAAAGCTGTCAGAGTGACTACGTTACACATTTGTGCTGACTGCGTACAACTTGGGCTGGATCACACAGCATATACTGTATAATAAAAGTGTATAATAAAACAGTGTATAACAAGAACAACAGCTAAAACAAGAACAATAATAAGCAATAACAATGGAATGGCATCACATTTCGATTCCTCATACTACTTCGCACTCTGTACTGCCTTGGAAGAACCTCAGGTCTCCCTTTCCACCTCACCACTCTATCCTAGATGAGGTTAGAAGATGGATGGATGGATGGATGGATGAATGGGTGGATGGATGGAAGGATGGATAGATAATATTAATACCATCTCATCTGTAGAAATGATTGCTGACTCCTCATTCATTCTGCTTCACACTGTCAGAAGCTGCTGTCAGTAACCCTGGAACAAAGTTCTGACACTGGCCTCAAAATCCATTCCTTTTTAGTTTCTCTTCTGCCCCTGATTCTCATGTTTCAAACCTCTCCAACGATGCTCTCTCCCGATGACAGTTTCAACATGAAACACCTGGAAGTGTCCAAATAAAAGATCATCGGTGACATTAAACACAGGTATCCTTTTTATACCTTTATCTTGCAAGCTTTCTTCAATCCACGAATAGAACATTCAGAAAAATGGAAAAAAAATAGATAAAAAAGTCCTCCAATGTCATCTATTGATCCATGTCTTGCAGAGCCTTTCCAGCTTTGGCGACACACAAAGCCCCTGACAGGAGAGTGGTAGCGCCCCCTATCGTATGTTTACTTGACCCTCAGTGGCCAGTTCTGAGCATTCCAGACACATTTCAGTGTTTGATACCTGAGAATGAGCTTTTCTCTAAAACAGCCAAAGACAAAGGCCACATCAAAGGCCACCTCGTCTGTAGAAATAATTACTGACTGGTAGCCTAACAAACAATGCATGTGCAGGATGGAAAGTTAGCTGCACCAAGCTGTAGAGAAGAGCTTATGGGCATCTCGATAATAAGAGAAGGAACGGTGCCTGGAGGTGTTTGTTCTATAAACAGGGAAGTGCATTCAATGGACCTAATTAAAGTCTAAGTACAAATTCTGAACTTAGCAAATAAGCAATTATAGATGACTCACCGTTTTTTCCCCAAGAGATTTTCATAATGATTTTATTTTACAGTGATTCATCGGTAGGGATTATGATCAAAGTCAAATCAGCACTGATATTCCTGTAAAATAAAATACATTTTCATTTGCGTCTTCATATTGATTCATGACTCTCACGTGTAAAAGAGATCACCTGCACTTTTTTCAGTCCAGAGTCTCTAATAAAAAAAAGGATCCAGTGTGTAAAATTTCTTTCATTATATAATTTGTCTGTGTAAAATCGACGCATTTGCACTGGCTTTATCCTGGGGGACACATTTCCTTTTGGAACCAGGTGCACTGACACTGGCTAAGCAAGGAATTAAATGCATGGAATAATAATTTTATTTTATACATTTCTTCAATCTTTAAATGTATTAATTTTAAAGTGAAAGTGATTAATTTACGTAAAAGTAATTGTTGATACACCACAGTACAAAACAACAACCCTTACATGACAGCAGGCGGCAGTTTATTCAGGGCCTGGGGAGAAGCGCATATGGGGGGCACATTGCAGGTGTGTGTGTGGGGGGGGGGGGGATTCAAAGCAGCAACCTTTTGATCACAAATGTACCATTACGCCACCACCACCCCAATGAAAGCGATCTAGATAATTTATACCCCCAGCTATTGGAAACAGAACTTAAAACAGGTCCAAAAATTAGACATCAGTTTGTGGTTTCTAAGATTCAGTGAGTTTAGCTATATGTCTGATGGAGTTACCTTCTAAGATGTTCTGGGATAGTCAGAGTGAAGATAAAGTGAGGTTTCTCCGGGGCCCCTATGAGATCTATTTTTTAGGTACAATTAAGCCATCTGCAAGGTGAAATTGATGGTTATTTCAAACGAGAATACTTAATGTAATGCCATACTGGCATCATCTTTGTGTTACAGTGTGCTAGCATTTGTCTCAGCAAAACAGGACGTTAAAAAATCCATATCTTTGTTTCCCTCTGGGTTTGTTTTTTATAAGAGGCTAAACTTAGTGGTGCAGATGGCTGGACATGTTTTGTGTCTTCTATCTCAGACATTTCTAAGATGTTTTAAAAGTAATGATTTTTTCATACAACTGGCCAGGGAATAGCAATAATTTCCCCCCCATATTGGCAATATGAGTTTTCTGTTTTTCAGCTCCCCCAGGAAAGGCAATTGTAGGGCAGCTTCTGGAAGCATGCATCCCTAAATGTGCTCCACTAAATAATATTTTATTTAAATTATTTCATTACATTTTACTTCAGTCATTAAATCTAAAATGTAATCATTCTGCGAAATAATCAGACCAGTGTTTCAGTAGGATATTGGTTTATGAAGCCTATAGCAATTTTGTCTGTCATATCACGGAATAAATTATAGGAAATCCTTCAAATCGAGTGCCTTTGCAAAATTTGTTCATTTCTTTTCTTCACAATAACATGGAACTAAGTAAAAAAAGTATAAATAATTAACGGTGGAAAAAAACATAGAACTTCTGTTTTATGAAAAAATTCAAAGTTCATTTGCCATTTTAATTAATTTGAAGTTTTTGTTCCTGTCTGGTAGTTCTTTAGGTGGGAGTTTATTAGCTGCAATGACAATGAAAACATACCTGCGAATTTAAATATTTCAAATGGACATACTGGAATGTAGGTTGCCTCATTAATAATTACCTAATTACTTCTACTATAATTATCACTAGTACTACTGCTACATCATGATCATCATCAAGATAATGAGGGTAACTTGGTCACATGCTATATACAGTCGTCGCCCAATGCGTATAGAAATGTGCGCACTCGCTACTGGACAATAGAATTTATCCCAACCATTTATGCATATGTGCACACAGACACAGACATCTCACAGGGTGGGGCCGACAGCACCCAGCTGTGTTCATTTTCAGACGTGGTCCACTAACAAAAAGAATTTAAAAAAAAGCCCCATGTATGGAAACATGATAGCATCCAAGTTTTGGTGTATCCATGCCTTCTCTGCTTCACTGTCCGCTACTCCACATTTTTCCTATTGTTGTTATTCATTAAATGGCCATACCCATGATTCCTTGCTGGATAGTTAAAGATGGTGGATTGGCCTTGGCAGCCCGGGCGGCACATGCATTGTCTTCTTGCTGATAACTGCTGAGATGACAGAGGGGATATCCCACCCAGGGGGCTGTGCCTTTGTGATTCTCCCAGCTCCTTGCCGGAACCCTCCTCTGATTATCAGAGTACTAACAGAATAAAAATAGCCTCATATCCCTGCATGAATCAAAAAGGGAGCCCTTCCTCACTTCTTCAAAGGCACTGAAAGAATTACGGTGACAAAATTTACATTCCACTGACATGTTGCTGAATGACAATGGCTTCTCATGCAAACATGAAGCATTTCTATGTACTTGCTCTACCTTTGAAAATTTTTAATAAACAATTTCGGTCCCATAATCTCCCATTTTTATTATATATTATAGCTTTCTCTCTAGCCAGCACTGACCTCTGAATAACACAAAGACAAACGCGGTGCTTTAAAAATTCCCAGGCTTCTCTGAATTTTGGTCTCTGCTTAAGATGCAAATTAGTTCCATTCCCGACTTCTCTGGATTCGACTTGACAAGTTAACATGTGCCAAGAGGTTATAAAACTATGGCATTAGATCAGTGCACATTACAAAGCAAGACAGTCATTGATGGTTCTGCTCTAAATCTGGAATGCGTTACTCACAAGGTAGGAGACACAACTGGCTATTTCATGAAGAGAGGAACCATCACTTTTTCATTAATCAGGACCCATCCCTGCCTTTTGAAAAGAAAAAAGACATATATGATTTTGTACATAGAAGCGAAACAAGATAATCAGCTACGGCTTTAGCAAGGTTTCAAAATTAATACATTTTGAATTACTTGTGATGGCAGATGATTAAAAATTTCAGATCAGATCAGATCTTTGTAGAAGTGGGAGATAAGACAATGTTACATTTGTCGAATAAGATGAGCTGTGTCTTCATGTGTATGACCCCTTGGCTTCTTCTATAGAGTCACAACCATGTTTGGAACAAGGCACACTGTAAATGCAGCTCTCTGTTGACATCGCCCCGCTAAGACGGTCATATCTGTGAAAGTCGTCCTTTCTTTTTGTCCCCCTTCTTTTTAAACTTCTGCCTATACGTGGGACGACATCTCTGATGAGTCTAGTAACACGGCCATCCGCACCAAGCTTTTGTGTTCAAAAGATTCAATTAAAAAATAATTACCAAAAGATTAGTGGCGTTCGAAGCTGTTTCTACCAACGTTTCCTTTTTATGTGTTTTATTAAAGCCGTACTTCTTTAATTAAGAAACAAGTGTCTTCCCTGCCTGTACAAAAGTTTGTTTGATGTCTTCAAAAACTGAATTTATTCTTTCTATCTAGACAGTATTAAGCTCTAATTTCGTTTCTGCTTTCTTTCTCTATTAGAAGATAAAGAAAACAATTTATTTTAGATACCGATTCCATTGCTTTGTCGGCTCTTATTAATTAAGTTATTAATGTTACTGGTATGTTAGCTATCTGTGAGTGTACACATGGTGGTCCATGTTAGATATTCTGATTTTTATTCTGCTCGATGCCTATTTGTCTGAAAGGTTTCTAGAGTTAGCGTGAGGTTAAAGCTACCGGCCGTGGGGTTTCTCCATCCCACGCTCAGTGGAACACGTGTAGCTCATATCGTGTTTTGCACCTTCGCTCCACTGAAGCTCAGTGGCAGCCGGTGCCCCGCAAAACATGTAGACGGCACTCGATACATGAGCACAGTTGGCATTTGGGGAATGAAGGGGCAAGGTGTGTGAGATACCACGTGGGCCCAGAATTTGCACACAGACAAACAAGGAGGCGCTACAGCCCAAGCAGTGTGATCCCTGCGGATGAGACGCTTCCATCTCGTACACAGGAAGGAGGGCAGCATGATCTGACTGGGTTATCTCAAGAAGAACGAGAGGTCTGCATTGTCAGATCTCCCAGCTTCTCTCCCACAACCTGCACTGGCTGCATAGTCTGCATCTAACAGCAGTGAAGCCATTCTTCAATACATTAAATGTCACATGATGGGCCACAAATGTATTCCTCTACATTGTTATGAATAATCTTATGGCTCTAATGCCTTATTTAAAGCCTTAATAAGGTCTACGCAGCATTCATAATGCAGGATATCAGGGTGCACAGGCTGACGTCAAGCGCGCTATGGCAGGATGTGACATCATGTTAACACACGAGGTCAGCTGACTGGAGCATGTAATTAAGTGGCTTTTCCATTGTATACAAAGCCGCAGTGACCTCATCACTCTTTAAATGACATTATCCATTATTTTATTGTTATATTTATTGTTATTAATATTATTATTGTCGCTGTTATTGTTCTTATCATTATTATTACTGTTATTATTGATTGCACATTTGTGCTGTATATTCCTTTAAGGGCCTGGGACCCTTTAAACACACATGCACGTGCTCCCTGGCCTCTGTGCCTTAAATATGAAAAGCCACGCCATTTAAATATAGATCAACTGTCTCACCATTTAAAATATCGGGCCCTCTGGCAATAACCTTCAAGGACACGGAACAATTAATTCGGTCCCCCATTTAAAAAATTCACAGCGCCAAAATGCACCGCTCCTGTTAGTGTGTGATGACATTCATGCAGGGGAATATGGCTATGTTTCGCGATACGAGCTCTCCGCAAAGATGGCGTCAAAACCACTAACGATCGTTTTGCGCTTTTGACCCATCAGTCAGATACCCTGTCTGAAATATATTCTATAGAAAATAATTTACTGCTTATTATTTATATATGCTTTAATTTTGATTGAATATTATTTTATCTAGTATTTTATCATCCTTATGTGGTATATATATACAGCAACCAAGCTTATTGATTTTTTCCGGAACTTAAGTATTGTCAGTCCTGTATTAATGATAACTGAAATTAATCAGTAATATTATAGACTATTTATATTTTGAGCAAGCGACAGAGGAAATTACATCTATAAGGTGTGAGCTTGAGGGGATATTTGACCTCCAGCTTGGTTTAATTTAATCCTCGTTATGTGTGGAATGTGACCCCCCCCCTCCCCTCCCCTCCCCTCCCCTCCCCCCAAGTGTTTATATATGTAATATAAAGTGAAATAGTGACATCACCTTTTATGTTCTAGGGGAGCCCTCCATTCAAAAGCACAGCCGAGATAAGAATGAACATAAATATGAAGCCTGTGACGGTTCCTCTGTACATGGTGACCTTTTTCAGAGGAACTGCTGGGTTGGTCTCTGCCGGCGATAGGATTCCAGCGTGACACGGGATTAGAGCAGGTAAAAAGGGGGGCGTCAGGAAAGTATGCATGTTAAATGCTTATGGAGTTAAATGCTTGTTGTTTTTCTGTGGGACGGCAACTTTTACACACCAAGTATACTTCTGATATCCTATTGGCTCATACCACTGCACCTGGGGATTGAATTCCCACTGCTGCCTCTGCATAGGTGTGCAGTTTGCATTTTCACCCTGTATTGTCCTTCGGTCCAAAGACTTGCAGTTAGGGATCCTGCCCCTGTCCCCTGTCTTCTGTTCTGTATTGCCTTGGATAACCCCCAAATAAAAAACTGCCCAGAACAAATGCATGGGGCCTTAGTGGGTAACACTGAGATCTCATACCACCAAGGTTGTGGGGTCAATTTCTACCCCTGTCTCTGTCATGTGTGGAGTCTGCATGCTCTCCCAAAGTTCCCTCAGGGTACTCAAACTTCCTACTACCTGGCCCTTCTGTGTCCTGGCTCACAATGAATCTGTACTGGATAAGTGAGTGCAGAAGATTAAATGCCAAATTGAGTATAAATATTCCCAATTAAACGTGAAAGTAGTCCCTGTTGTGTGAGGTTGGGTTCAACCCTCAGTGCCTCTTTGGTCTTTGTAAGCGAACATGTCATATAACAGCACACAGGAGTCCCAAGCTAACAGTGAGAAAAATCATCAAATTTCTCAGACTGCCCACTTTTCTGATGGCATTTGCATTTTATAAAAAAAGACTGTAAAAAGCCACATAAAAATAAAAGTTGCTGAAGAGTAGAGACAGAGACGAGCCCTGCCAAAACCCCGACAGACTTTAACGAATGTTACAGTCCATATAAATATTTTAGCCGCAGATCTGCAGCGTGTGAAAAATAGTCTTAGTAAGGGGTCAGACATTCACATGGTTTAGTGACGGTTTAAAATATACCCGCGGGTCACTCGTGCCACCAGCTCGGCTCAGTCTCTGTAATCACTGCTCACAGCTATATTTTTCTTTTAAATTTAATTTTTCTTTCACTCCAGATGCATAGTAACTGGTAGCCTCATTAATCACTTAACATGCCCCATCTCGTCTTTCCTCTTCAGGTATTCGGAGAGGATGGAGACTGGTAAATGATGACATTAACGACGTTAACAATCAGCAGCAATCAACAATCGCATCCGAAACAAGCAGAGCTGGCGGAAACGTGTGCAGGAGTGAGTTCTTCTGTTAAGAACGACAGCAGACATATTGTCGCCTGAACTACTGCCGTCTTTAAAAAAAAAAAACAAAGAGAAAATATCAGCCTTTTCTCTGAGTTTTAATTGCCGCAGTCAAGGCTGTGTCCCTGAATGTTCCCAGAATAAATGGTGACAGATGAACAAAAATCTATTAATTAAGTAGAAGACTGCATTGACTCAGACTTGTACATAATACAAAAGGTTAAGTAAATGCCAAGACTACTGTGTCACTTCAAACAAAGTATTAGGTGTGGAATCATTAATGTCTACTGAGGAAACAGAGTCAAATTGGAGTCTTGATTGCCAGGATATCTGAGGCTAGTGTTGTTTCATTTCAATCTATTGTCAAATTACCCTCTAAAGGAGGGTTGTACCCACACAATTAACTTTACTATGCGAGCTAACAATAGCTAGGACCTTTGGTGTACTATGAGACTGCCACACTGCTCTACACTGCAAATATTTTTTTCATTCTCCTTCATACCAAGAAATTAGTTTCTGTTCTATTGTTTGTGCAAAGTAAACATGAATAATGAATAGTGAAGGGCAGGAAATTTCAGAGTGACATTATTATTTTTTGTCCCGGAGACTATGTGTGTGCATTTACTGCATTCGAAATTATTGTTTTTTTGCATGATGAATATTTACAAAGGACATGATAAACAGGAGCCTTTACAGTTGCTGTAAAAGTCTCACGGCAACATGTTTACAAATGTAATTGATGAGTAGCCCATTCGGGTGGCTTTAATGGAACAGTAACAGTTAATGCGTGAGGGCTGTAACCTTCCAAAGAGTGGGGAGGCCCCAATGCCCTACTAAGTAATGTCCGCATAACGTTTTACACACTGCTCTGTGTCACATCTGGACACCTGTAAAAACAACCCAGTCAGAGCACGGCGACACATAATTGTAACCATGACGTCACAGTGGCGATTTATTGGGCTGGTTTGATGGAACACCGCGGGGAGGTCGTCAGTAGTTGAGATCAACATCCGTCATCTTAAATCTTGTTTATCAGCGTCATTTATCACCGATGTATCTGAAAGAATCTCACATAAGACTGATAGCTGGTTATAAGGGCTGTAATTACTGTGAGCTGTTTACTAATTCCAGTTTTGCCTGAAGGACCAGTACAATGCCTGGGTGTATTTTTTTATTAAATTTATAGAGGGGGTTTATGTGAATACCCTTATGTCAGTGTTTCCCAACCCAGTCCTTGGGGAACCCCGGCCAGTCCACGTTTTTGCTTCCTCTCAGCTCCCAGCGCGCCTGTACTAGGTAATCGGTGTTCCTGATTGGCTGGGAGCTGGGAGGGAGCAAAAACGTGGACTCTCTGGGGTTACCCGAGGACTGGGTTGGGAAACACTGCCTTATGTCACTGGTTGTAACGGTATATTTTGCCCGGCACCAGGGGGATCAAGTCCCTCTGGATATATTTTGCGGTTCCCATTGGCAGATGTAGCTGATCTGGAGGGGTGCAAAGGTGTTGCGATTGACTATGAATGTCTCTGGGTTGGCAACTGCTGCATTCACATTTGCCAACCGACGGTACCCATGCGAGAAGCAGGTAAATGCTGGGGCTGAGAGGGATGGGAATGACAGAATGGACTAGCCTTTTGGTCTGGGTTTGACAGCCTGCCCATGGAGGCCATGACAGAGGCTCTCTGGGTCTCATTCCTGTGGGTTGCCAGATTTTATGTTGAACCCCCTTGCAGTCATGCAGTCATACAGGTGGGAAAACCTGGCCTTTGTGAATAACGATACTCCATGCATGGCCATTTACAAAGATGCCTTCTCACACCCAGTACACCCAGTTTCTGCCTGGCTACTGCCCCTCATCCAAATAAACAAAAATAAATCAAGCAGAACGTCAGATGTAAAACATGTTCAAATAAAAAAAAAAAATGCTTTCAACAATTCGATTACCTAAAATGCAAAATCACCAGTAGCGTCGGCATCATGATACAGAGCGACAGCCGCTGGTGGCTGTTGTGGGGTTAAGCGCCGCGTTTGAAGCGACGGGATTGGCGCGGGGGACGTCTTTGGGAAGCCCTGCGTCATGGGGCGTTCTCCCCGATCTCTCGCTCAGGACGCTATGTAGCTCAACTCCTTTGCGAAACAGTCAGCTCCGATTGGGCCGTGTTTCAAGAGAGTCCTCCAGCACGTAACAGAATGCTCATCCCAGCTGCTCACGCCCCACCATTAGTGCCGAGGCCTGGCTACCTCTCGGGACGCTGACTGCTTCGGCACCCCCAGGACAAATATCTAGACAGCAATATTTTCCGCTCTGACGCTCTGAGCGTGTGGCTCCTCAGTTAAAGAGGAACCAGTCATTCAGCGTCCGCTGATTGTTTTAATTTCCAGTCCTGAGCAATCAAAAGCTGCTCCTGACCGGCACTGAGGCTCCATGCCAGCCCCTCGGTCTAAGAGACACCGGCTCCAGTCACAGGATGGCATACCTTCAATGTGGGAAGCTCTTCTCTTATCCTATTAGATGAGAGAAAAAATGCACATGTTTCTTTAAGAAGCAAATAACATGCCCTTCCACTGGGAATCACACAGAACAACATTCCTAGTGTCAGGGCGTCTCGAGAGCTGTGCTTTTGTGATTTTTATGTTGCTTAATTTTATTTTAATCCTGAAACCTTGGCTTTATAAAACATATAACTGGGACAACATATTACGCAACTCCCTGTGACACTGAACAGGATTAGCAGTTAGAGGCTTTATGGATATACTTTAAGTAGCCAAAACATTAGAAAAAAATGTTGTTTGTGTTTCGCATCACCACATATAGATACCTGATAATTAGCTTTCCAGAAAGAAAACAATGTGATAGATCACTGGGTCAGATGATGGCAGTGGCACTAGCCTAACTGGCTATAGATCATGTACAGCCCAGGCTAAAGGGATTGTGTTTTGCTGATCTCTGAGCCATTCAGTTACAGCCCAAAGATACATGACCAGGGTGCTGTGAGGGAATTAGCCTTTAGCTTGGTGCAATCCACCCCCGCCCCCCTTGTTTCTCCTCCGCCCCCCCCATACCAGAGCTGTCCAACCTGGTGCAGAAAGGAGCAAAGCTGTAGTAGCTGATTACTGTACTCATGCATGTAGGGATGCAGAGATAAGGAGTGGGTAGTAACTCTGGCATCTGTAGCCATTTTGCAAGTTCCTAGTGCTAGTTAAACTCTCACTGATAGCTTTATTTAATTTTGCTAATCATTAAAGCCTTTGGAACAGCTTTAAAACATGCCTAAAAGATCCCACTTTTTTTAACTTTATTTAAATTCCGTAGCCCTCAATGGGAAATCATACATTAATTCTGACTGATGCTTAAGGCTCTTGTAAATTAAAAAAAGAATCTGGGGGGGGGAAGCATTTTGAAAGAAATGTGGCCTCTAATGCCTGTAAATACATTAAAAACGGGAAGATAAGAATGTGCAGGACACCATATGGCTTCAACTCATATTAGCCTCCTAGCTGCAGGTCTTGTTATGCCAGTTCACAGATCCAGATCAGTGCGTCTTCAGACTGTGTGGCTATGCTAATTACACCCCATGTTTGTCAATCAGACATTCTTCCCAATTAACTGCAAGATAATCCCCCTGGAATCTCTCAGATGACAAAAATTAGGATCTGTCAAGGTGCAGTCAGAATCCTAAAGATGCAAAGATAAAAGGGAAACTTTGTTTGTAAGTGTTACGTCCGCTTGTCGGACGAGCGAGCAGGGAGCAGGGAATCAGGGTCAGACAGACGGTATTCCAAATTAAAGGGGTTTATTCAGGGCAAACGGGGAACAACACGGAGGACACGTTAATGACAGGCCTGGGGAAACTGACTTGAACGCAGACTGAAATACACAAGACTGAAGGCAGAAAACACAGAACAGCAAGTAAACGGAAGGATTCCACACGAGGTTAACAAGGTAGGTGTGGCACACGAAGGGGTTGGGCGATCGGTCATGACAGTAAGAACAGTGGCAGAGTAACACAAAGAAGCCCTCATCGTCCATAGATGGATACGTTTATTAGTGTTATGTCTGATCTGATGTCATTTTTAACCCCATGTAATTCAGACAAAGCCCTCATATTCCTGCAGGGCTTGCATGGTAACGCAACTGAAGCAATAAAATGACATGATATTACAACATGTAATTACAGTATTTTTAATTTGCAAACATTTGATTTTTGGTAGAAGTGATTCATGTTTGTATATAATGTGCTATATGTGATTCACTGAGGCTAATACTGAAGTCAGTTTTGAGGTTTGCAAATGCAATAAAAGTAATTAAATCTGTCCAGCCCTGAATCTATTGGAATGTTGCAAAATGTTTAAGTGTGAAAATTGAATTTATGCAAAAGGACTCATCCACAGTCCTGTTCAGAATGATTTGTGTTCTAAAGGACTCCAGTTATCGGGGGATTTGATGTATTTTTTTACCTTGTCCCCTTATTTCATTATTCATTATTCAATTTCAGTAAAAATAAGATGTGCAAATCTTCAAACATATTAAATGTGCTCAAACTTTCAAGCACCATTAACATCATTACAAGTTACATTTTGGAGGGAATTGCATATCTGACCAGAAGCAAATCCTGGCGATTTGAATTATGTAATTAAACTGGACAATGGTCTGCTAAACTGTGTTAGACCTGAGCGCTGTGTTAGACCTGAGTGCTGTGTTAGGCTTCTAATCCATTTTTTATATTTAACACTATTAATTATATTCTGTTCTTCTGTATGTTAAATATGAGAATCTAATGTGCCTTTGGTCTGCAGGATGTGTGTTTAAGCCTTTATTTTCCTTCTAGAGCTGCAGGTAATAGATGTGCTCCATGGTACTGGACATGCCGCCACCAAGAACATCAGCATTTTGTAATCATCATTCTACCTGTTATGGACAATCGTCTGCTCTAACTGGGATGCTCTAACTGGGATGCTCTAACTCACCTAATCTGGAATGACAAAATATACCATATCTCATAGGTCCCTACCCCGTTGCACCACGTCCATACTGGCATGCAAGCGCTAAGGACTAGCATTCAGCTGTTCCTATGTCTGTACCATGGTGCCAGCATCCCACCCACGGCATCCCATCTATGACATCCAACCTATAGCATCCCGTCTATGACATCCTATCTATGGCATCTCATCTATGGCATCTCACCTATGGAATCCCACCTATGGCATTTCACCCATGGCATCTCACCCATGGCATCTCACCCATGGCATTCCACCTATGGCATCTCACCCATGGCATCGCACCGATGGCATCTCACCCATGGCATTCCACCCATGGCATCGCACCCATGGCATCTCACCCATGGCATCCCACCTATGGCATCTCACCTATGGCATCCCACCGATGGCATCTCACCGATGGCATCCTATCTATGGCATCTCATCTATAGCATCTCACCCATGGCATCCCACCCATGGCATCTCACCCATGGCATCTCACCCATGGCATCCCACCTATGGCATCCCACCTATGGCATCTCACCTATGGCATCCCACCTATGGCATCCTATCCATGTCATCTCATCTATGGCATCTCACCTATGGCATCCTATCTATGGCATCTCACCCATGGCATCGCACCCATGGCATCCCACCTATGGCATCTCACCCATGGCATCTCACCTATGGCATCCCACCTATGTCATGTCACGCATGGCACCTCATCTGGAATGACAAAATATACCATATCTGATAGGTCCCTACCCCATTGCACGACGTCCATACTGGCATGCAAGAGCTAAGGACTAGCATTCAGCTGTTCCCATGTCTGTGGCATGGTGCCAGCATCCCACCCATGGCGTCCCATCTATGACATCCAACCTATAGCATCCCATCTATGACATCCTATCTATGGCATCTCATCTATGGCATCTCACCTATGGCATCCCACCTATGGCATCTCACCCATGGCATCTCACCTATGGCATCCCACGCATGGCATCTCAGCTATGGCATCCTATCTACGGCATCTCACCCATGGCATCTCACCCAAGGCATTCCACCTATGGCATCTCACCCATGGCATCCCACCTATGGCATCTCACCCATGGCATCTCACCCATGGCATCCCACCCATGGCATCTCACCCATGGATGGCA
>JAODKC010000110.1:870073-902694 GCA_026777985.1 Mormyrops attenuatus
CCCCCCCCCCCCCCCCCCCCCCCCCCCCCCCCGCCCCCGCCCCCCCCCCCCCCCGGCGCCCCCCCCCCCCCACTTGTTCCTGTTTTCCCTCTCTGCTTGTCATTCCCTGTTTATACCCTTCAATTGCTCTGAATGTTGTTCTTTTTCTGGATCAAGTCCAAACACTTCATTAGAATGACAAGTTGAATATGTGATGCTGAGGCAGTATAGCATTTAAGCTTAAGGAACATTGCAAACGACATACCTGCAGATGAAAACATCCATATTATACCCTTGATGTCAACATTGCTTATAATTTACCTGACATTCGGATCACCCTCGCTCTTTTTCAGCTCTTTTGCGGTTATATAGCGACAAATCTCAATCGGCCCCCTATGCCGGAGAGATACATCAAATATCACGTTGTCTAAAATGACGGCGATTTGCCCGCATGGTGGTAAGGATGAAATGTCCTGTTGTGCTTAATAACTAGGCTTGCTACTGATTCTGACCCATAAGCCGATGAAATTAAGGCCCCAAGCTTCTCCCTCTTTGAGGGCCAGACATTTCTGCCGCTTTCACAAAAGGCACCTTGCAGACTTGCTGTGAAGTACATAACGACACTGAGAAAAAAAAAACGCTCCCATGTGATCGACATTCAGAAAAATATCACTGTGACATTTATCCTTTGCCAGACATTTAATACAGGCCTTGATTGCAGTGGTACTGGATCCTTGTTACTCTTTGTGTTTTACGTTTTGATATGCTGTGTCCAAAAGTACTACTGCACTTAAAGACAGTGAATGGCAGCTTAGGAAATGGTTGTGTTTTAAGTTGAAGGAAAACGTTTTTCGTTCTGTGGTTTACACAAAAGAAGAATCACAAAGACTAAAATGTGGATAAAACGGGTAACGGTCCAATTAACTGGAAATACATCACCCGATATTAATTAGCTAAAATGCTGAAATGCTGGAATTGACCACATTAAAACACCTTCTATGTATAAATCACAGGATGTTAAAATGATTAACTGCTTTAACGGATTTTTATATATTATACGTAAATAAACATTGCATGTATTTATATGTTTATTAAAAGTTTCCCTTTATTGACTGAAGTCTCCTCTTCTGTGTGCACCCCCCAGTCTCTTCTGCTTCACCTCCGGATATAAACCTCATTTCCACCCCCCACTCCTCGACACCGCCCTGGCCCAAGGCTATGTCCCTTCCTCACCGTACACCTGCTTGCTTCCTGAGTACTTCTTAATTTAGTCCCTCCCTAAGCTGTGACCGCGGTGATTTCCATTCCCTCTCTCTGCCGGTCCCTGGCGATGCCATGTCCGCTAGAGAGGGCATCCTCAATGCCGGCTTCCAGGACGTGACTAATGAATAAATGCATTCTGTACATAGGTGGCCATCTCCATACATCAGGACCATCAGCCCAGCTCTTCCCTCTTTGTCTTTTTACATTGGGCCAGACCTTGGTGAGCTTCCCATGGTTCTCAGTATAACACTCTTGACTAAACGTGCATAAAAACAAATTAACCTGGCCTATACAATTTGCAAAGATGTGTGCAGCCAGCCAATAAATAGAAGTCATTCCAAGCCAAGGTCGCAATAATAAGCTGCCTGAAAATTGTGGAGTAATATGTTACAAGCCTTGCGCTACGACGCTACTTCAGGAGTCAAAGCCATGTCCAAATTCGCAGACAAACACTTTTTACGGCGCCTATTCTACATTAAATCTTATGGGAGAAGACAACTGACATGCCTGTCGAGCAAAGGAGCGGAGGCCCTTAGTTTCAGCAAAAGGGTGGTGAAATAAAGAGAAAAAAGGAGGGAAGTGGGTAAAAAACAAAAGGGGAAAAAATAACTATAAAAAGCCGAATAATAGACCGTTTTGGATCATTGATCTGTGTCAGCATGGCAGAAGTGCAACTATTATCACCAAGGAACTGAAAGTGACCTTGGACTTGTGTTCAAGGTCATTTATGCCCTCCTACTATGTATAAACGCCTTAATAATAAAACTAATTATTACTTGTTTCTTATATGTTTGCATAATGGATGAAAGAGCGAACAAACTAATGAATGGATGGACAGTCATTTTTATTATAAATGAGACAGTGTGCTGCTGTATCCTGTTATTGACTCACCATCCACCGCATCTCATCCTGTACTACATGGGGATGTTTTGTTTTGTAGCACGGTTCGAGAAATGAGCCCATTGTGGACGGAGGCAGTGGCGGGCTCTGAACCCATGTCTGACAGCGGCCTGTGTGTCATCGGAGCCGAGGTGGGTGAAGACGCCTGCATGGGATTCACCTCCCAGTCCAAACACCCCCCCCCCAATGGGAACTGACATATCTGTGGCTGTGCCTATTGGAATTACATGTGACAGATCTGATGAATTCAAAAGAAATACATCAATCACAATGCCTGTAACATTATTCAGTTATTAAGCAAATAAGAAGAAGGTAGTTACAGAAAGAGGAGCGACGTTCAGAAATGCTAATGACAGTGTTCATGCCACTGTATTATTATATATATAAATACATATATAAATATATAAAGACAAATCAAGGGACAATTATTCCTTTATTCTACAAGAGATACTGTATCATAGTTGTCACACACAAATATACAGCCATGGAAAAAATTAAGAGACCACTCTATATTGTTAAAGAAATGTGCATTTTTAAATCCTGGTTTAATTGTGGTTCTGCTGGCAGAAGGCTACGCTGAGTAGCAGATTGCTCCCAGGTGTAAAATTTCTAAGACCACAGTACACAAGAATGTGAAGCAGGAGACACTGGGAATGGCCAGAAACCAGTCAGGTAAAGGGTGGAAGCGACTTTATAATGCCAGAAATGACTGTTAACTTATCCGACAGTTTCTCTTGAATCAGAGGATGACATCAAGTTACCTTCTAAAGAAATGGGAAACAGTAAGTGCAGGTGTGAGGTGCTCTGCTAGGACAGTTCGTATCAGGCTCCTAGAAGCAGGACTGAAATCCCATAAATCAAGGAAGAAGCCCTTCATTAATGAGAAACAGGGAAGAGCCAGGCTGAATTTTTTTTGAAAAAATATATGTGTTATCCACAGAAATATACCCATAAATTCAGAAATGAGTGAAACTCTGCTGTGGTCTCTTAATTTTTTCCACAGCTGTATTTCATTGGTTCCTTCACCTAAAAAAAGACTAAAAGCCTAATAGCTTGTTGTTTGTAGCAAAATCAGGCCCCTTTCCTGCCTTCTCTGAAGCATGCAAAAACTCTGCTGCAGCATTCATCTGCATGCACCTGCATGTGTGCATGTCTGTCATGTAAGGCGCCTGTATTAGAGTGCCTGCGGCTTCATGCGGCCACCACCTTCCAAAGAGGAACGTGCCCTTAGTATGTTGAAAAGAAATGTCGATGGGAGAGGAGAACAAAGTGGTGGATGGTTGTACTGCGGCCACTGTGTGGCTGGGGATGATGGATCTTTGTGCTGTGGTGCATTATGCCAGGACAGAAGAACACAGGGGTGAAGGACAGCCCTAGTCCTGCGGCTTAATCAGATGCAGATCAGGCTAAAAGCACCAGAGCAGCAAATCCATACTCCAAATCACCGGCCACTTTTTCTCTCCCTCTCTCTTTCTTCCATTTGTCTCGAGCCCCCCCCCCCCAGAGCTAAGCCCTGAAAAAGGCTGCGAGAAAGATTCAGCTCCTTATTGAAAGATCATACGGGATAACTGCAAAATCCCATTACTTGTTGATTAAGTATTGATCCCACCCCCCTGAAGTATTAACAAGTCGGCTAACATTAAGTGACCCCCGGGACCAGTGGCTGGGATGCTGAATGAGAATGGGTGGCGGTCGGCCAGTGGGCTAAAGAGAGGCAAGGAAAAGTGAGAGAGAGAGAGAGAATGAGAGAGAAAGAGGAATTTATGATTGCAGAGAGGAGACAATTTAGGGAAAGAGGCGAGCGGCTGGACGAGGCGGGCGGGGGGGCGAGTTCACCGCTTGGCTCCCAGCCCCGGTTAAGACGTCATGCCTCACAGTGCAGATCAATGCCCTTCCTCATTCCTCCAATGGCCCCTTATTACCATCATCGGCAGGGCTCTTCAAACGCCTGCTAATGGTGCCCTCATAGCTCATAGCGCCAGGCGGGACTGGGGGGCGCGTGAGGCCTTTCAGACTCTTCCTCCTTTTTCAGTGGGGTGGTGATGAGGGATGAACTGATTTTAGAAGGTTCTCTGAGACACTGGCACAGATGATTTGGGGCTCCTCACTGTGGGGCCCGGGGATTCTGGATAGGCATCTCTCCATGCTTTTAAGCAGATGTTGAAAAGTTGAAGCCTTTTTTTCAATGGCCTTACTCTGGCCTCCTCAAGCGAACAGAGCTGGCAAACCTTATTAGCCAATGATATATTTTGAATCATTGAGTGACAGGGGAGGGGGCCAATTAGCTAGGGCCAGTTCCCCTGTGGCCCCGCCCCATATACCTGCCTACCTACACTGCTTCAACGCTTTCCATTATCATGTCTGTGTACAATCAGTAAGTCATGTCAACATGTATGATATTAAATTTACCACCTTCTACTGCAGGTCTAGGAAAAATGTTGAGGTCAATTCTATTATCTTGACCAAGATAATTATAGCATCTCAATCGACTAAGCGAGAGAAAAATATAAAGCCTTGATAAATAAAGTTACATCTCAGTGAAAATGAACCAAGCCATTCAGTGGAGACACAGGAAGTTCCAAAGCATGATCTTCACACAGGAACACCCCTGTCTGTGACCAGAGCCAGACATGTGACCAGATCTCCTACATTAACATGAATGTGGGCTGATTGCCTTTAACTGACAGCTCATCTCTAACAATCGTCTTCATTGCTTATACATTAATTGCCTTTCAAATTCTGAGCACAGCCTGTGCCCTGATGCTGTGCATAAAATTAAAATTTCAGACTCATTACAATAACTACTGATTTGTCAACTGACATCTGTAATCAATACAGGTTTCATAAATTCCTCTATCTATCTATCTATCTATCTATCTATCTATCTATCTGTCTGTCTGTCTGTCTGTCTATCTATCTATCTATCTATTATTGCTAAACTCATCTACTTTCATGCTACTTCCATCCATCCATCTATTTTCTGTACCTGCTTGTCCTGTTCAGGGTCATGGGGGCCTATCATGGAGGATTCTTGGAACTTACATCTGTCAATTTACTTTTAAATTCTGTCTCATTCTAAATATAAAAATGATAATCAAGAGGATTTCCGAAGAGTTAAGATCACAGGTCTTGATACCATGTTAACAATACCAGGTGTTGGATAAATCGTAGAGTTCAAGCAAGATACATGGAATATCGATCCAGTTGCTACTGGAATCAAGGCGCACAAAGAGCAGCACAAAGACACTGCGGACGGTCTGATACGACATGCAGCGAAGAAGCAGAAGGGAACTCAGTCAATAAGGAGGGCAGAATTTGAAGATGAAAAAAACAATACAAGGTATTTAGGTCAAGTCAATTGTTAATTTCTTAAAAGGCATTGTATTGTGAATGTGTGAGCTCCCCAGACCAGTGCTGTGACACTGGAGCGTCACCCGGGTCCCAGGACCTGTTGGCGGCTGCGATACTTCATATTTCTGAGGAAGAATCCCTCCTGTACCCTCAACAAGAGGATTAGGGCATCTAAGGACACAGTATTGAATGATAAAGACAGAATAAAAAAGCAGTTTTTACTAACAAGGTGAAATCCCTTTTTGTGTTTATTAGTGAATCAATGTTCTATTAAGCATGCGGACCCAGTGGATCAGGCAGCCTATTCGGGAGGCTAATGGCCAATTAAGCGAGGCTGAATGAGAGGATAGAAGTTTATTATCTACTTTAGCCCTCTAGAGATGGTGTACAGTGTTAAATCTGTTTAACTTATAGCTGGTCTCCTGGCTCTGTTGTTAGTGTTAAATCCTCCCTTTCTGAGAGACTGGGGGATGGGAGGATGACGTCTCCCTCACGCCGCAGAAACATAACAATGACGGCAATTGCAGAGAGATTAAACATCCAGCTTCCAGAGGGGCCTGATTGGAACCATCTCCATTGAATATGAATTGAAAAACAGCACCAAATCGGGAGCATGCAGCGAGCACGGTGCCGGGGGAATCTCGACGTGGAATCAAAAGTATAGACCTCAAAAATTAATAAAGAACATTTGTAGAAGTATAAATGTAAACCAATTCAAAATATTGTCATCAAGTCAGGAATTTCATATCCCAATGAAAGGATTTTTCTTTTTCATATATATATTTATATATTTTTTTTCCAAAATATAATGTGATATTCAGCATTATTTTGACAATATGTTTCAAATTGTCATGTGGAGTAAGGAGATACTTTAAACCCGTCATATCTGGGTACCGCATCGCGTTTGACATCTGAGCAGTAGAACCGCATGAGGAAAAATGACCCCCCATTAAATTAATGCAAGCGTGTATTCTGCCAGAATAAAAGAGCGGGTTGAGTCTTGTGTTTGCAACTCATGTTGGAAATCAGATGTCTCCTCATGTCCTTGTGCTTCCGTCTGAAGACATAGCAAGGTTGGTCGTTAGGGCCATCTCAGCTTCGTTGACTTCATTACATGATTAAGGGATTCTGCATTTACTTCAATTTAGCGTTAAAAAATATAAAAGGACTCTGACTCACTCATCTGACCTGTGAGCAGCTGTAATACATTATTTCAGAAGCCAAAGCTCCCTAATGGACAATGTTTGAAGTGAAGTAAGATTGACATAAGTAGACATCACTGATATTCTGCTCGCTGTTCTTCACGTCCATGGCGAGGTCAGCTGTCGTTCCTGCCTATCTCAGCTTTGCCTCGCTCCTACAAGGGGTGAAATGTTCTATTATGGCGCTAAGCTCATTCACGGTACACATTTGGTTTGAATTAGATACTGTTGAGAAGCGTTTTTTGCCTCAGCAATGGGTGCAGTGCGACTTGCGCCTCTAAGGATGATACTGATGGCGCGGTGTCGCACCCACAGCCACGCCCACTGCTATCCTTCAAGTCCTCCGTTAAACCATCTGCTGACCTTCCGGTTCCACAGGCTCATCTAAAAAACGGCCTTCCCAGAATGGCCAGCTGCAAAAAAACAAACAGTAATAGAATACAATAAGATCTGAATAAACATTTTTTTCCTCATTTTATTGCAAATGCATGGAAGAAAGACAGAGACAGATTTCATTATTTTTCTTTTCATTCTAGTCTATTGTCTGGAGAGAATTAATGAATAAAAGCATGGTTGCACAGAGACTGATTTTTTTTTAAAAAAGCTGGCTGCTGAGAGTTTGACAGGTCATAACCCTTTCTTATCCTGCTAAAAGTGATCAAATTCTCCCCCATTTGAGAGACCACTTATTGACATATTTTTAGTCTCCCCCAAACGTGACACATTCAACATTTCCTCCAAGATATTACTCCCAAAGCACGGCTGCAGACATAGATCAAGGTGGATCATCAGATGATAAATCTTTCTAAATTTTGATTAGCATCCAAGATGATATACGGAATGACAGACACATGCGCAAAGATTCACTGCTTCCTCATAACTGACACGCTTCCTAAAAAGACATGCTGTGCACTAAAGTATTGTTTGTTATAAAAAATAAACCTGACAGATACACATCTTGAAATTCCCCATGTGCTGTCACCTTATTTTGTCTACAATGTGACTGTAGTCCAATTAATAACCACATTTATACAAGCACACAAATGAGAGTGACATGCAATCAGGGAAGGCTGGCTTTGACCGATTTGTTTTAATTCGTTAGGTCCCCCAATCTAAGAAAACCAGAGCTGGAAAATTGTGAAACTTTTCCTATTAAAACATTAAAGAAAAACAGGAACAGCTCTAAAGGCCAATGTTGAGGAAGTGAGTATGAGCTCTTTTATAAAATTGGGTAGAAACCCTGAATGTTATGTCAATTTCCAAGGCTATTTGAAATCTCTGCATTGTTGTGACAGGTCATTGTACAAAGTTGCCTTGTAGGCGTTGCACCTGTCAGCTGCATGTAAGAGTCGCAGGTATAAGTCATTGGTTTAACATTCCCTCATAAATGTGGGTCTAATGACTCCATGGGATTTGTGTCACATGGCGGAAATGTGACAACACCAATTGCATTGCTAAAACTAGGTCTGCAAGGCGGTATCATAGCTTATCACGGCTTCTTCAATGAGCCCGTAAGAATCCTGAGGCTGAAACGAAGCGATTTCACTCTCATAGTCTGACTGTAAAAGTAAGGTGTAAAGTTTTAAGCATACTTAAGCCATAATTGGGTCCTGATGTTGCACACATTTTTATAACATATAATATATAGACTTAAGTGTTCAAAAATTTGTAGTGGGGAAAAAAACAGTGTCTTTTAAGCCTTAAATGTTCTAATCTTTTAAGCGAATTTCTTCAATATTTAGACAAAACTCCGAAATAATTTCCTCTGAATCTTCCCAGATCTCCTCTCCAATAAGCAGCCATGTCTGGCCAGCTGAAGACTCACACGCATTTATCTTCCATCGCCAGCACCAAACATGGGGCTTCATGCAATGTGCATGATAGCCGCTATGTAACAGCTGAGCAGGAGGTTTCTGCCGTGTGTTAGGTGAATGGCCCTTCTGCACAACAAATACACCTCTGAGCTTCCAGGAGGAGGGGCTAGTGTGTTCATGGGACTGCTAAAGGGATCACATCAAATCCATCAAACTTGGAAAATAAATGGTTTCCCGACATACGCTGCCGACAGTGCGACCTTGTGCATTTCTTCTAAAATCGAATCAAACAATTTAACTCGCCGCAGATGAGCTCAGTCCGAGTCTTCTAGTGAACTCGTGAGGAAATGGGTTGCACATGACCTTAATTTGGAGCATTATAGAAAAATGGAAAAAGAGAATTTATGGCCCTTCAGATTTTCAAGTACATTCTGTGCATTGAGAGAAAAATAAAGCCATTTGAATTCATCTGAGCTGATAATGATGTGAAATATGTTGAAGAGGCTGAGTCCATTTTACAGCCTCTGTAAACTTTCTGAAGTTACCGGCACATCATGATACTCACAGGAAAAAAAAAATTAAAGATGGTGATTTTGTCGCTCTGGGGTCTTGTCATGGCCGCATCTCCCGGCAGCTTTCGATCTATAGTACTGCCATGCGGTATCACAGCTGACACCACAAGCTACCTGTTGACTTCCTGTTGGTTTAACATATTGCGTGCCAACTCCCACCGTCTGTCATGCCCGTGCCCCTCATTTGGCACCATTGACATGCACAGAACTATGGACACATGCTCCTCCACCATGGCTGACCGGGTCCTGTGGATGAGCAGGACCCACTTTATTGTTCTATGATTCTGCATACAGTACACGGGACTTTCGCAGGTTCAAACCCAGCCTCAGCACGTCTGCGGGTCCTTGAGCAAGGCCCTTAACCCCCAGCTCCCTGGGCGCCCCAACGGGTGGCTGCCCTTCATGGACAACTTACTCTGCAAAACAGCAAGTTGAGGGAGACGTAAACAAGAATTTCCCCACCGGGACAATAAAGGTATCAATTATTATTATTATTATTATAAAAGAGAAACCATAGTTTGGGAAATGATGTTTGGGAAATGATGCTGATTTAACATATGAGCAATTTGACAACTTCATTTAACCGCAAGCATGTTTTTCAACTGTGGGGGGAAACCAGAGAGCCTGGAGGACATGGGGAGACCATGCAAACTCCACACACATGGAGCCATGGTGGAGACTCAACCGCTGATCTCAAAGATGCAAGGCAGCAGTGCTAACCACTGCACCACCATGCATCCCCATACTAAACATGATATTTTTAAAATATGCTTCCTTAAATATATTTTTAAATATGCTTTGGTAAGTTGACCAGCTAACACTTACCACTTCAGTATATAGAGAAGCATCAAAGTTTACAGTATTGGGTGCAAGTTGCCTAATCACAGACGAAGCTTCTGGTGTGAGCCATGGGTTATATCAGCCACACTCTTGCATCTTTCCTTCTACTCACCTGGTTTCTTCAGCACATCAGGAGATCCCAGAAGAGTGGTAGAACAGTTTGAGTCAATCAAATGAAATGAAAAAATATGCCTGCGCATTCCTTTGTAGGTAAAAATATATCTTTCAGGGACTGTAATTTTGCGCCTGTGTTTTTTTTTGTCTGCGGGGTATTTCAGTGGATATTTACGTCTAAGAGATTATGTTCTCCTCCTTTGTTCAATTATTTGGCACATTAGATGCATCATGTTATCAGAACTTGTGTGAATGATGGCTGTGGGGGAAATTTACAGGTTAAAGAGTCTGCTAGGAAATGAGCTGGCTAATTCACACCATTTCATTTCTCCTCCAGAGACATCTGCCTATGTCTGAGTCCTGGGGGCATGTGCGGAGAGCCCTGATGACAGCCGCTTTAACCCCTGCTTTCAACTCACAGCCCTGCGGAGACGGCAAATAGCAACGGGTTCAAAGAAGTGGCCGAGTAATTGGTATTTAGTGGTTGAAAATACATTTTCGTTAGGTTATTTAGGTTTGGTTTATTTAGCTCGTCAGTCTTTTAAATGGTGAGTGCTTTTGTTTATAAAAGCCACAACTGTGTAACTGAATAATATACAATATTTATTTCCTTATAACAGGTCACACTGTTCAGTCCTCAGGTCTCCGGAAGCATTGTGCAGTTGTATGTCACTGAGAATGTAAGAGATTAAAAATCTTTATTTCTTTACTTAAGAGAGGAATTTCACAATCAAGTTGCCTTAACCATTTTAATCTTTAGTGGGACAGTTGTCCCCAAAAGCGAAACAAGCAACTTAATATCCCAGCAGGAGTGAACCTGTAGTTACAAAGATAAGGGTTCAAAATTCCTTTCCCATCACACAACCACTCATCACTACCAGGATACTTTTTAGAAATATTTTTTAAGCACATAGCCATGGAAGAAGTCCCTCTGCTCACATAATAGATAATGCAAGAAAAAGGATGGGGGAAAAAGAATAAAGGAAGTGATGCAACAGCAACTTCCTGAAATGCAGACTGCTGGGTAATTGGAGGATCCATCACATTGCAAATCAAAATAATTATAAAGAAATCTCCTACCTGCCTACATTCATAATATTAAGGGTTTCCAGCTTTCTGACACACTATCTCAGAGTGCACTGAAATAATTAATACAGTTTGAGGAATCGGTCATTAATCCTGGCACTCATTCACGATGGCCTTCTCTGTCTTTAGCCCTGCACCATCCACGGAGCAGAACACATGTGATTCTATAACCACAAGGCATGACTAATTGAAAGTGAGCAGAAGCAGTAACGTTTCTCTCATTAACAGTGGCTCAGTTCATTCACAACTTCTGGCGTGTTAAAATCATTACACGTCCTTGGTGACTTTTTACGTGAGCAAACTACAAAAGTATAAAGCTCTTTTTAATAGCAACCAAACATGTATATGTCGTTAATATCGCTATAGAAGCCATTCAGATATATGCTAATGATGCTAACGATGCTAACAACGAACAGGATACCACGATGAACCACGGTGAACAGGATATCACTGACCCCTTCATTCCCTCTACATGGGGCAATTGTACAGCAAAAGCATATGTGCTGATTTGAGGGACAAATACCAGCTACAGATCATGTACACTGGGAAATGTATTTGGCATGTAAGGGTCACATTTTCATAAAGACCGTTAATGGCATTTTGCGAGCAAATGCCTAAACGCGTACATCTGATGACATCTGCAGGTGTTTCCAAAAGAAAGAAGGTCACGGAGAGGAATGGGTGACTGACTGCGGGTCGGCCCCGTGTATAAGGACGTGTAGGAGTTACCGTAACAGAATGTCGCCGCCGGCCGTGTCACAGAGCTGGGTTTAAGGTACCGCTGCATGTCTCGGCAGCCCGGAAGGACGGCAGCAGTATGAGATACGTGACCTTATCAGAACCGAACATGACGCGCCGTTGCGACTCAGGCTAAGCCACGGTGCCACCCGTCTGCACCCTCTGATGATTCCCTTCCTTTTCATTTTTTTCTTCCTCCCCTTTCACAATTATTTCTCTGATGTGCATGTTGTGATTCTGCGGATGCTCCCGCGCGCGGCCTGGCTTTCATCGGGAGTGACTGAAAGCACCAAAAAGGGGACCTGGGACTTGCCACTCACCGGGGTAATGAATTGCAATTCCTCAGGATTTCCAGGGTGTGCGGGGGGTTGGCGGGGGCTGGGGTTGGGCAGTGTAACTCCATTCTCTGCCTTGCTGTCAGGAAATATAATTTGCACCCTCAGTGATTCACCTGGTGCATATGCAGCATGCAAATTTATTTCTCTAATAATCAGAGCGGGAGATTGCCCAGGAGGATTAATGGCATCATTCCTTATGCACTCCCCAGCTCCTGAACCACCGGCATATTACCCACCTCTGACATAGAAAAATTGTGTTGGTTCTACAGAGAAAAACGCCAGGATATTTGTCCTGCTAGACAAAATAATGGGTTGGTGCATCATCAGATTGCAATGTCATTTCAAAAACCTTGAATACAAATTATATACAGTGGGGGCAGAGATGGTCTTTTTCCTCATACAGTGGGCTAGTTATCCTTCATGGTGGGAATGAAAGCACTTGAGACGCCTCCTCTTATTTAAATAAAGCCCCGTGCTTCATGCATTGTTCCTCTTTTTTGGCTGACAGTTGATTTTCTTTCTTTTTTAAATGCCCCCAACAAAAAAAAGAGAATAAAAATCCTTTTTGACGATTCCTCAATGCCAGAACTAGGTGAATAGCTGTGCCACTGACGTATTGATTATCCGGCATCGCGGGGGGAAATGATGCAGCGTGCTTCGGGCAAGGGGACAGATCTATCTCTGGGGCACGAGGGGAAACCTAATTAAAAAGATAAGTGCCCCCCCAGCAATCCTCTGTCATGATTCAAGCTCATCAATGCAAATGGGTTTAACCCTTTTCTGAACATGGCGCAGGGGGACACCCAAGTTCCCAGGACAAGGAGGATGTGGAACAAGCCTGGCTATTTCCTATTACTGTACTGTTGTCGACACTGTGAAAAACAATACAAGATGACCACACTCAACGGCCCTAATTAAAGAGTAATAATAATAACGACATGGAAGCTAATAAACCTTGACCTTATTGCACAGTGCATGATGAATTTGCTGAAATTGGTTCAGAAATTGGTGCTACTTTACAGTAAGGCTACCCATATAAAGGGCTTATGAATGCTTTATAAGCAGGTTATTAATTAGGTTGTAACACTTTGTAAATTATTAATAGGAAATTTTAAACAAGTTATAACACTTTTCTTTTTATTAGTGAGTTACTACCATTTACAAATGGCAAAGGGGAGCCTCATTGTAAAGCAGTACCCAGAAGTCAATATTTTGTCAAACAAGTTCGGCGCTCATTTAATTTATGGCCACAGTTGTGGGTCCAGCTTCCTGACATTTCGTTGACATGCGGGCTGTGGAGGATTCTTCATCAAGGCCTACGAGGATACGCCTGTCCTGTCCAATTTCCCGGCCTTGTCTATACATCTGTTTAATGCATCCGTACGTGAGCTCATTCAGTGGGAGTATGTGGACAGATGACTCCGTTGTGAAGATTAGTATTAATGACCTCAGAATGTACAGGTCTCTTTCGGGTAAAACCGAAGGTGTCCTGCTGTGAAAAATGCACCGTTTCCTCCTTCCTTTGAGCTACACGAGTGCTGATGTGTAGCTCTTTGGTTTTTCCAGAGAGGCTTTCTCGGTGAAAGGAACAGCATTGTTATGTCTTTTGCTACCTAGCAGAAAATGCCAAGAACAACACTGAAACCGCAGTCCTTAGACCAAACAATCGGCACGTGTGGAAGGTAGTGAAAGCGCAGACATCTTTCATGTATTTAAGCCAATTAATTTTGTGGGCGAACACCTCTCCAGAGAGAGCAAGACTGTCTACCTTTGGAGACGAAAAAACGACCAGCACCAGTTGAAATACTTGTCCCTGTCTACTGTAAGGAAGTTAAAGGTCAGCTCTGAGGTTAGCCTGGGCTTCACTCTTGTAAACATTTCATCTTTATGTTACTCTCTGATTCAGTAAGCCTCCAATGAGCAATATTCCTGGTTGTCATTAGAAGAAGGCTTTTCACTATTGACCAAACCGTAGAGTCAAACTGAACAAACGTGTCAAGCCAAGATTTGGTCAACGTGACGCATCCTGGGCAGTTTATATGGAACAAAATGTGCATATTCATACCCAACTCTTCCTCCCGGCCTAAAGATAGCTCCATAACTTTTATTAAAGAAGGCACTTACCCTCTTGGTATTAAACACAGGGTCACAGTGTCATTTGGTCACGTGTAAGTGTGAGCCAGAATGTCAAAGCTTGTCCAGTTCATAAGGATTTATTTTTTAATTACCTGAAGATAAGCTATTAAAAGGGGAGCATAAAAATGTGAGTGTAATTATCAGAACTTTGATGTGAAATAGAATACATTAGATTTAAAGATGAGCCGTGTCGAACAATGTTAAAGGAAGTGCCTTCCATGGTTTGCTTTAAAGTCATTAAATTGACGTGAATAACTGCAGTGCTATGGCCCAAGTTTGGATTCTGGCAGAACTTAATTGCCCTGATGTGATGGCTACACACAATGCTGTCACTTATTCATTTATCTCATTGTTGTTTTATCCTTTTTTATTTTAATTAACTACTGGTAATTATGCGGTGACTTTACATGGATACAAATGATGAATGGATTAACCCCCTGATCATTTTCTTTTTGGTGTATTTCTATATTGACTTTATGTTAATAATTAATGTATTTCACAAAACATTGAATACCTGCTAATTTCTGTAATTTATCATTGATGTTTTCATTTAAAATTTGTAGTATTATTTATATTGTTAAATTATTTTCATACAAAAATTCCTCATTGTTAAGTGACTCTTATCGGAATCAGTAAGGAGATTTTAACCTTCTTAAATAATCATATAAAAACAATAAATGTAATCTTCTGCCACACCTGCACTCATGTGCTTTCCAGCAAAAAAAATCACAAAATCCATAGCAATAAGAGTTTATAATGGCTAAGATTATAGATCCATCACCATGGTAACAATTCAGACAATGGGGTACTTTTAACAATTTAGAAAAACTTTAACATAAACAAAGAGACCCCAGCTATAAAAATATCCTTGATGCATTCTACATCCTGTTTTCATGTCATAAAAAATATTGTAGATATTTTACAATACAGCAGGTGTATGAGAGACACTGAATACAAGCAAAATATTGTATAAAAGATCTCAAAAAACAAACTTTAGTGAATGCAGATTAGAGATTACAGCAACTGTCTTCCTCCAATCACTGATTTCTAGTATAGTTGCTGCTGTTTTTTTATAAATGGGGGTATCATTAATCAGAGGTTTCCTTTGATAAGAACGGTGCCTGCTCATGCCTGCCCAAGGCGTATGTTCATCTCCCTGCGGAAATTGCGGCGCCCATCTCACTGCTTAGCAACCAGCCCCGGGGCCTGTTTTGCACAGCTTAATTCAGATGCAAGATGCCGACGCTTGATTGGCTCAATAGGCCGCTCCCCGCTGTCACCGGCCAATAAAGGAGGCTGCCGGAGTGACAATAGCTGAAGTCGACCGCACCAAGGCTAGCAGAGGACGGCACCGCAAACACGCCACGAGGCCCGCAGAGACGCGGCTACAAGTTACCGAGACGGAGTTCCAAATTCGGCACATATCCCAACATGCTATAATGCTGCTCATTATGGCTACCGTTTTATCAAATCCCACTGAATGCCGCATTTCTTAATATCTATCCAACCATCTGTTTATTAACTGTTTTATGTGTAAATCTCTCATGGCGGGTCTCTCTCCCGTGTATCGTCTGACCACTTTTGCGGCGGCAACTTCCCATGCGCCATCGATATTTGTGGAGTAGCCTTTTTTTGCTGGATGTAACAATTAAAATGAAAGGTTTCACCGCACAACTCCACTCCACTTTACTGTCCAAAACCAAACGGCTCTTTGTTAGACACACTTTGAGGTGATTGGTTGATTTATGCTCCTCGGCCCCTTAATGAAGAATTATTGATTATTGGTTTGCCTTTACGGCAGGTCGCCACAGCTGCGTTTTTGACCGTGTGATTTTCAGAACAATATTGACCAAATCTTTATCCACGAACGTACACGTTAAACCAGGTCTGAAACCAGCACACAGACCTTTTCTGTTGCCATGGTCGGCTGAGGGGGTGATGTCGTGGCAGCAGGGGAGGGGCTGCGCAACAACATTGGCATTCTGGTTGCATTTCGGCCTGCGACGGAGGCTAAAAGCAACACCTGGGCAGCCCCAGCCCGACACGGTGCCGGCCTCATTTACATGCTCCTCATTAATGACCACCATTTTTCTTCTCATTAGGTTTTAATTGAGAGACATGTAAAAACAAACAGGTACCTTCCCCAAGCACACCTCACAGCCGTGCAGCCTCTCCTTTCACACCTGCAATATGCCAGTGCAAGAAAATTGCATGTTTTCTACCATAATACATGTAATACATGCTCACAATCTTTTGTGAACAGGCCAATCGATAATTTGAATCAATGTTTTGAAGTATTAATTGATAAAATGGAAAAATGGAGCTGCTTCCTTCAGGTCGATGGTTCAAAGCACCTCTGGGCACCAAATACACATTTTTTTTTTCCCAAGGCAGTGAGACTTATTAAGATGTTACCTAGCCAATTTTAGGTTTTAATGTTCTTGAATGTTTTAATGCTGTTACATGGTTCAATGTTATGTTGACTCATGTCTGAATGTTGTGAGGCCAAAGACAAATTTCCAACCTTGGCTGGACAATAAAGGTTTTTTTGCCCAAAAAATAAGAGGTATTTAAAAGAGTTTCACCAAAACTCCACCCTCTCCCCACCAAAAAAAAAAAAATCAAAACCCTTTTTCATCTGAAGGCTGTGAATGAGCCTGAATTACTGTCATTAATCAAGTAGTAGCTGCTCAGAATTATCAAAAAGGAATTAATAAACTGTAATAGGTTAATAGTACCACAGGAATACTAGCTGGACAAGGGGTGAGGAAGGGTCCTTTCATAAGTCAGCTGTAAGTAATTACTGCCGAGAATGTCTGGATAATTACCATAACGGATCAAATGGACATTTAGAATGGATAATAGTATGGACACGGAAGAGCATTTAGGAAATCGCTGCTGTAATTGGTGAATAATAGCGCCCCGTCCTTCTTCCAGGGTCCTGGGAGGAATCATTTTAACAATAAAGGGTGAGAGGGGGCTCCCTGTGCCATTCGATTTTGGCCAAATTTCCCTTCTCATTTGGCATGAGTTCATCTGGTAAGTAGCTCACTTATTGGATACCTGGCAAAGAAGCCAATTATTATTATTATTATTATTATTAGTAGTAGTAGTAGTAGTAGTAGTAGTAGTACTAGTACTAGTTGTAGTAACATTTTAAAGGAAGTGATGTGTATTATTTACTTTTTGCTTTGATTCTTTTTTTTAGAAATTATCCCAATTATTATTACAATATTAGGTAAAATTATACTTGTGGGGGCAGAAGTAACTTAGTAATTGAATTATTACTCAAGTACAAATCATGGACAAAAAAAGTAAGGGCATGAAATACATGAACAGTAACAATTCATTAATGATGAACGGACATGGGACCAGTATGTAACTAACACTTAGTTTCTCGTTAATTAATACATTAAGTAAGTGTACCGCTGCATTATTTGTGCCTCGTAAATTTCTGCGTCCATTTAAAATAGCATTCAGTAAGAGCACTAACAATGTATGTCTGTGACTGGCTGTACACTGGACAGCTTGCATGGTGATCCTTCCCAGCTTGAGTTACAGTACGTTGATGCTTGGCCCCTGCCGCTGGTGGAGGTTTCTGTACTTGAATGGGATGACTCGCAGACGTAGGGCACACATGGTTTCCCCCAGATCCCAGCAAAGATATCGGACAGGATGCTTTAAAATGAAGAGCAAAGTTCATGCAAAATACCAATTTAGGCTATTGAGGGGAACCCCACATTCGACCCCTTAAATCCCTATTCTCACAAAAGTAACAGCATTGTGTGCCATGTCAGGTGAGAGAGGGCCCCGACCCAGCCATCCTGAGGAAACACCCCTGTCACTCCTAGGTCGAGGGCCCGAGGAGGTCTCCAAGGTGTCCCGGGTAAAGTGACATGAGTTTGAGGAAGGGTGCATGGGAGGAAGGAAGACCGTGTTTACAGATGGCAGCACTCCGTGGGAGGGAGGGGGGTCAGTCTGATGACAGGGGAGGGAGGAAGTGAGTGTGTGGAACTAGCAAAAGCGTGTGGCCATCTAAGCGAGGCGGCGTTTAAGGCTTTCTCTCAGTATTCAGCAGAGGTAGATAGTTCAGGTCCAGACAGAGTGAAAATCCAGACCAAGATTTTGTTTCATCCAACCAGTTGAGTGTAAAGAGTCACAGAGTACTCAACTGGTTGGTTGAAACAAAACCTTGGTCTGGATTTCACTTTCTGGATGTGAACTCTCCAGTTCTGGTATTTAGTGAATTTAGAACTGAGGAAAATGGTCTGATGGATGCTGATTCATTTCTGATTGATTACCTGGAAATTAGAGACTAAATCCTCAGTTGTGAGCCTGTGATCTGTGTCTGGCTGCTCTGGTTGATGGGCCTGCACGGGGTCGGACACACTCACACCAGTCCTCAGGGATCCCAAGGCAGTCCATATTTTCACTCTATTCCAGCTCCCAGCACACTTGAACCAAACAATCAAGAACACAGAATACCTGGTACAGGAGCTATGTGGGTGGAAAATGTGGACTGTCTGGGGGCCCCCATGGACCGGGTTGACAAACACTTTTATACAGGACTAGGTCACAGGTCACAACACAGAGCGACCAACCAGTCAGCCAGTCCACACCCCGTGATTTAGCCTGAGAACAACGTAACACTTGTTCATTTTCGGCATGTTCTATTCAGAAAAGCGGCTTGACAGCTTATTTAACAAGAACAGACAAGTGAAAATATGCTACGTACTCCTTCCTGTGAAAGCTTCTCTGTTTATTTTAGAGCGCCCGTCTTACACACTGTGGATGTAATAAAGGAAGTATTGCAAGGGAAATTTTAAAAGTACTGCTCCTTCTGTGCAGCCTGGGATCTGGGGACACCGTGACAGTCAATGTTCTTCCCATGCCCTTTCTATATTATTCAAAAAGTAAATTAGACTCTGCTCCTTTCCTGCATGAATTCATTTATTTTTTGACATAGGTCAGTCCTAAAAGCACCGCTAATTGACTCACTGTCCCCCACAATATGCTTTGAGGGAAGAGCAACTTGCACACATGAGGGAATAGCTATGTTATGTGTGCATGTGTGTGTGTGCGCGTGTGTGTGTGCATGCACACGCATGGAACACAGCCAGCTCGCAGGCTGTTAACACTGATGAGGCCTGTGGGCTCCTGTCTAACAGATGGAGCCCATGCCGTCTCTTTCCACTGACAGAGCCACTCAAAGGATGCCGTTGAAGTAAAGCGTCACTGTACCCATGTGACAGACTGACTTTCTGGCCACATATGTTCTGACTGCAGGGGAATGTCGAGTATTTATTCATTTCAACACTGGGGGCCCCAACACACGCTCTGAGCCGCCGTGCACCATTTAGCAGTGAAAATACTCCCGTTAAAAAGCATCACGGATTCGCTTTCCTCTTACTTTAGCTCTTAACTACTTTCTTCCCCAAACAATTAAAAAAAAAAATGGATCGAAGCCTTGCATCCCTGTGATGAGCTGAGATTTTATTTTATACCGTAAAGGATTAACAAGCAAGAGGTATAAAATCCACCCCAGGGCCCGGCGCAATAGGAACCATTTCGACTTCTCATCTCGATCCTGGCATAGCCTGCAGGTTAAAAAGAAAAAAAGCCTAACAGGTAGAGCTGTGTAGATTCAGAAAAGCAAATATGTGCCCGACTTCATGTAATTCGTTTTCATGGACCTCCCGATAGATTTCGGAAGGAACCTTAATATGCCCTGCAATAAATGCTGTAATTCCTGCATTTCTGAGCTGGCTGAGCGGGCCTTCGAAAGCCTCCCTGCGATGGGCCGAGGCGTTTACAGCGTGTTACGATGTAAGGCCTCCGTTCTTGACAGATGTTTGCACATATGGTAATAGTAGAGGCCCTGGAATTCACAGTGAACTCTTACAGATGTCCCTTCCCCCATCTCTCGGCCCACTGGACGGCTTTAGCTGTCCCCAGCAGTGGTCAGCCTTGCCCACGCCAGCGGAGCCCTGTCAGTGCACATCCTGTACTACAGAGTCTCTGAATAGGGCACTTAAGGATGCAGTGTTTACACTGTGCTTTGCCTCCGCCCGGTGCTTTTTCATGCCGTGGTCATGGAAGGTGCAGAATGACAGTCTGCTTTGAGTGTGGCCCAGCATGGTAGAGGCTAAAGCTGAAGGGTCGAGTCTGGTGGACTCCCTGGCTCTGCTGGCTGACCTATGAGGAATGACCTTCATCATATGATCCCTGAAAACATTCTGTTATGAATTAAATAGCAACGACAACAACAATAAACAACAATACTGACAAAAACAACAACAACAACAACAACAATAATAATAATAATAATAATAATAGTAATGCAGCGTTAGCACTGTTGCCTTACATCTCTCTGACCCGGGTTTGAGTCCCCACCTTGGCTCCATGTGTGTGGAGTTTGCAGGTGCTTCCTGTGTCAGGAATTTCCTCCAAGTATTCCTGTGTCAGGGATTTCCTCCAAGTATTCCAGTCCCCCCCACCCCCCACAGTCCAGAAATATACTGAGGTGAACTAGAGTTACCAAATTATCTGTAGGTAAATGGTGTGTGAGTGTGCTTTGTCATGGGTTTCTTGCGCCCAGATGGATACATAGATAGACAGACAGACAGACAAGTACACTGGAAGACAAACAGACAGACACACAGACAGACAGACAGGCAGGTTGAGAGACAGGCAGACAGACAGGCAAGCAGACAGGCAGGCAGGCAAGTTGACAGACAGACAGATGCATAGACAGATAGACAGACAGGCAGGCAGGCAGACAGATAAATAGACAGGCAGTCAGACAGACAGGCAGGTTGACAGCATACTGTTTGTAGCACCTTTGCGCCACAGTCCAACTCTGAACGACAGCCCAGAAGATGGTGGCCATGCCACTGGAATGAAATGGATCTGCAGGAACCCAGAGACGGAGCCGCGGTGAAGCCGAGGCCATGCTCACCTGATCCCCTGCCGCTGACAGTCTGACAGAAGCGAGCATCGCGCCACACGCAGCCCGACAAGCGACAGCGAATGAAAGCCATCATAATCGTCTAATCACGGCCCCCCTCATTTCTGTGCCGGCAAAGACTGGGGCATGCAGCAACACGCTGAAATAAATTTGAATAAATGTATGAAGTCTCCCACTGCATTGCGACTCACGGAGACCATCGTCCATAGAGCTGGGTGGGGGGGGCTATACCATGTCTCTGTCGCATCCTAGAGCCGCGTGATGCATCGGTGGCCGAACATCTTCCGAGGCCTTTCGCAGCTGTCTCACGTGACATTGGGCTCGCTATGGTGGTATTTCTGGTGGGGGGGTGGGGTGGGGTGGGGTGGGGGTATGAGGGCTTCACTCCCCAGAGCTGCCGACCCGCCCTCCTGCCTGCCGTCTGTCACAATCACCAAGGACCTTGACTTCCTGGAGACAAAAGAACATGTGACTACACAAAAACAGGACCCAGAGACCTGGGACTCGCACACTGTCATGCTGTATTTAATTACACTGCTCTGGACATGAAATGGCATATTACATATATGAAGGGCTGGAGGTGATTAGGTTAGACTCTAGCCCTCCTTTGATCAGCTCCTGCTCAAATGCTAACGTGCACTTTTTGTTGATCACTCATTGGAATCTCAGCCTAGCATCACATGTGGTGCCTACTCCCACACAGCTGAATGCTTGTAACGTACTATCTGCCTCACTTATATGTCACTTTGAACAAAACAATCCTTAATGCAATTATTTATGGTGTGTAGATAAAGGACTGGAGGTGATCGGGTTTGTAGTGTAAAGGTGAGGGATTGAGGATGATCAGATTGACAGTGTAAAGGTGAAGGATTGAGGATGATCAGGTTGACGTGTAAAGGTGAAGGATTGGAGATGATCAAGGTTGTAATGTAAAGGTGAAGGATTGGAGATGATCAGGTTGACAGTGTAAAGGTGAAGGATTGAGGATGATCAGGTTGACGTGTAAAGGTGAAGGATTGAGGATGATCAGGTTGACGTGTAAAGGTGAAGGATTGGAGATGATCAGGTTGACAGTGTAAAGGTGAAGGATTGGAGATGATCAAGTTTATAGTGTAAAGGTGAAGGACTGGAGATGATCGGGTTCATAGTGTATAGACGATGGTATATTGAGTGTCTAAAAAGCAAAAAGGTGAAGGATTAAAGATGACCATGTTCATAGCCTAAAGGTGAAGGACCGGAGATGATCAGGTTTATATTCTAAAGGTGATGGATTGGAGATGTTCAGGTTTAAAGTGTAAAGATGAAGGATTGGAAATGATCACGTTTATAGTGTATGGATTTGAGATGGTGTCTAAAAACTTTGCGCACAATGTAGGACCCCACACACCACCACACACTGGTGATTTCAAGAGCCACAGCATGATTTGATAAAGAATTATGAGTCGCATTTGCAGCCCGAGTATGAGGATGTCACATCCCGCTCAGGCTGAGACTACCCACCGAGTCAGGTGCTCGTGCTGCTCTCCGCCGCACACTCCTTACGGGCTCCCGACTCCATTTGGAGAGGGAGAGTGACGTTGGCACGACAGGTACGCCTGCCCCATGGAGGGGCGCGTGCTGTGAGCTGGCCCTGGGATTTGAATAATTGTTCCGGCTTAGAAGCAGAGTTGGGGAACAGAACAAATGGATTATCGTGGGTGAGGCTGTGTGCTCGCGAGCGGTAGGCTAAATAAATCACCTGTCGGCGAATGTGGCAGTTTGTGTGCGTGCATGGGACTGGGGCATTACCACACCCCTGTGCATTTTGCTAGTCAAAGCAGTCATCAGACGGGAAGAAAAATAGCACATCTACTTAAGAGAAAGCGGAAGACCGATGGAAATATCCCTTTGCCCAGTTCATGCTGTAATGGGAAAAAACTTAAATAATTAATTGTAATGCATGGCCCTGCACATTTTAATTATTGAAACAATTATTAAATGGACCTGCCCTTTTCCATTATTGTTAAGTGTATTTAATGAAACAGAGGCAAGGCAACACTTTACTGTTTTTGGGTATCTTAGACAGTAAATGTTTTGTTTCTGCTCGAGGGATCAAAATGATTAGTTTCTGTGTGAAAATGTGTGTGTGTGAATACAGTCACAGTATCACAGGTCAGCTGTCATAGCGTGCGAAGCAGGTTACCATAAAGCAACCAACATACTTGTGGCATCCAGTGAACGTAGTTAATGACTGGTCTGCTGTGCAAAATGAAATCATATATGGTTGTACTGGTAGGTTCTTGTACCAACTTACCTCACTACCGCGCACACACATGTAAACACACACACCTTAAAGACACCACACACACCATCGAGTGAAATGCAAAAAAAAAAGCCCAATGAAACAAGTGCACAATCGGAATAGTTTGATAACTCTGGCGGGTCATCTAGGCAGAACAGTCCTGTCCATTAATTCACAGTCCACTCCTGAATTGTGCTGCAGATTATTCAGGCATATATTTGGGCACCCATAACAACATTTTTCTGAGGGCCCTCTTAAATTGACAAAACACTCCTGTATTTTTAAGAAAAGAGGATATTACCCTATTCTACCTTTCCTCTGCAGCAAAACACATGTGCCAATGTGAGGTGACCGTAATTTCAAATAAGTATTTTTTTGTTCCTTGCCAACAACTAAATTACTTAGCTGTACTTTAGAAATTATGCTTATCAAATTTTCATGAAGGGCTCCTGGAGTTGCCATATTTGGGGATTGAATCTTTTCTAAATGTGTAAATAATTTAATCTTTTGGATAAGTCAAGTGGATTTATTCTTTAGCTTGGTATAATACCCTGAGCTGGAGCCTCTTGGCGTGGAGGGTGTGTGACGTGATGCCGAATCTTGCGACTTAACTCCTTCCCTTCCTGTCTCTGTGCTGCTCATTTCAGAGACGTTGCCTCTATGAATATAATTAATGGACCTCCGTACGGGGAAGCGCACGGATATCTGAAATCGGCGCGGGCGTTTTCTGTAAATCAACATCGTTTTTTATGTTCTCTTTCTCATTTATTTCTCTTCTCTTTTCATTTTGATAGAAGAATAGCAGAGCATCTATGGCGACGTGAAAAAGAGATGTGTGACTGCACTGGAATTGAGCGCGTGGCTGAAAATGCAAGCCTTTTCAACCTGTCACCCCCCCCCAACATTCCTGCAGTCCGCAGATCCCCCCCCTGGCTCTAGCGGGGCCCCCACCCCGTGTGGCACTGCGGAGTGTCGAGCGGATTAAGGACACCCACCGCATTATTTTTCAGGCACATTTAAATAACTCTGGGTAATCTGGAGCAGGCTGGTCGCGGCGGCTCGATGAAAACCCAAGGTGGGCGTCGACCGCTTCCAGTGAAATTCGAACGCGCAAAATGAAAATGAAGAGGCAGTGGTCCCTCCCCTCCGTCTGAGGATTGCAGTAGCAGGACCCCAATTTCCCAAACGCTGGGCCTGTCTCAGAGCCAGCCCCAGCCTGGGATACCCAAAATCCCCCTCCCCTCCTTGTGCTGTCCCTCCCCGCTTCAAGGCTGGGCCGGAGGGGATTGGAAGAACTGGACTCAAGAGGTGGTGCAGTAAAATAAATAAATCATCCTGATAAGTGAGAATTACTGTTTGAGTTTCGTCGTTTTCAGAAGAGGGGGCTTGAGGCCTGTTGTGTCACAGGCTGCCATGGGTCTCAGCAGGGTGTCGTTTTTTTGTATTTTTTGGTCTTTTTTTGGCTCCAAATCAACGCTGCACTAATGCAATGCAGAAGAAGCGTCACACCTATCGGTAGCTAGCATCAGTGTTTGCTACTCCTATAATAAGTTACAAGTAAGTTTGATTTGTTTTTTTTCCTGCTAGAAAAATATCAAAAAAGAATCAGTGGGCGGCATGACGGCTCGGGAAACAGAAGCGACATGAAAAGGGTTTTATGTGACTGGCCGGAGTTTGATTCGACGCGATCCGTTTTGGGGATTAAGTTAAAACAAAGAAGAAGGTTTTTGTGGGACCCTCTCAGACGCAGCTGTATCAGCGGCCGAAAGAGCGAATGAAAATTATCACGATCTGCAACGAAACAAACAAACAAGCGTGCAAATGAAAAAAAAATTATGGCGGGCAGAGAAAAGATATGAGTACAAATGAAAGAATCGCAAAATCTCCACGCCGACCAGCTTTTTCTGCTGGGCTCTGTCTGCCAAACAAACAGCAGACTCAGATGTAGATTTATTTTTTATTGTCATTGCTGTCCTGCAGATACGTATAACAGGGTGTCAGGATGCGTTTTCCCTATGATACATTTCTGTATGTTGCAGCTTATTCAATTTGAGTAACAGTTTACCGCAAGGTGATGTAGATCCACTGGTGCACCTGAGCTCTGTGTTATTGGACCGCAGTAAGAAAGTGGAGCATCTGGCAGAAAACCACATAAACACGAGGAGATCCCAGCCCACACAGAGCCCGGGCCAGATTTGAACCCACTACCCCGGACACGTCAGCGACAAAGCCCCCCACTGAGCCACGGGCTGGCCGAATGCTGTAATTATAATTAAAATCGATTTCCTTTTCCTTCAGCAAAGTTAAGTGTAAACAGTGAAGCCTGTGCCGTCGGATTAAAATAAATCAAAGTGCTAAGCTTCTCTAGGGAAGTCATGGACGGCAGGCCTTACACTCAGAGGCTAGGCCCCATGTCTGCTCTGGGGCAGTAACACAGCACATGGCTTGGAGAGAAATGTCCACAGACCCCACACTCTCCTCCCTACCTCTTCTTATGTAAGAAAACTCCGATATTAATGTTGTCAAGGGAAAGAATTGGCATCCCTTCAAGTCCACATGTGGCGCTGACCTTACGTGCCCTGTGCTGTCTGTCCGTCCTCACGCTGGGCGATTGCTCGGGGATGCCGGGAGCTGCCCATACCTCTGATGAGACAGCAAGTGTGATTTTTATTCAGCAGCAAACACGGCATGACGAAGAGTGGCGTACAAATGAGAATAGCCGCCTCTGTTTGTCCCACATCTCAAAAGACATTCTAAGAGAGCAAAAGTTTCGCTAAGCGCTGCGGTTTTGGCTGTTGCAGCGTGGGGCGGCAGTAAAGGAAATGCTCCTGGCCATAGGGGAGGGGTGATTAGGTCCCTATTTCAGAACCTCAGACTGGGAAAAAGATGCAGATATGGGGGGAGGCAGGAGGCCATTGACAAAATCGGTTTATGGGGTTCTGTCTTGCTGGGTTTGGTTAGTAGCCTAGGGAAGGTCTAAAAACTTCTCTTCCAAAACTTTCTTGAAACACAGAGAGAGCAGATAGTATTCATGCCATGTTAAATATGCTGTCAAAGAGAAACAAAGGTGGAACAGAAACACATGAAAATTACATTTTTCATCATGTTTCGTACAAAACCACCAATCCACACTTTGAACATCCCTGTTCCCGAAGCCTTCTCCACTTACAATTTCCAGCTACATTTTTATAGGAGCGCTATTATGTGATTTTTCTCAGCATTTCCTCCCGATGTCGGCTTACCAGTTAATCCTATCGTATGTCTTCCTTCTCAACCCATGACATCCAGGTCAATTTTTCGTTCCAGCTTCGGTGTGTGCTGTCAATGAGCTACATCACATTGAAAGGATTTTGTTTGCATGGAGTCATTTTCTATGCATTGTAAATGGATATTTATTAAAAATATAAGCAGATGTGAACCTTTGCGCAAAAAGTCCATTCCAACATGTGAACTGAGAACCTGAAAACTGAAGACGTGTTTCCTCACATTTGTATTATATTACCTGCAGAGCAATACCAGGGTACCACCTGGTCCACCCCAATAAAACCCGGTTTCTCTAGGGGAGGTCCTCCACCAGTTTGTCTGCCTTAGAAAAACTAGCCTTTCCTTGACACCAGGCACCAGACATGGCAAACCACAGAACCTTCCATCCTCAAAAAGACAGCAGAATCTTTCCAGGCCTTCTAGGGTTCCTTTTTCCTGGTATGTTCTGAATTGCCCAGTGTAAGAGCAACGAGATACAGAGTGTGTCATTATAGCGGTGCTAATGACATGCTAAACGCTAACAGCATGCTAAATGCTAATGGCACGCAAAATGCTAATGACACGCTAATGCTAACCGTGAGCTATAAAGAAGTTTGGTACCCACATGCTAGCAAACGGCATGGGGCCCTGGCAGATAAAAAAAAATTGAAGTTACCCGCGGCTATCGATGGAAAGTCGAGCAGTGGCCGCGGAGGCTTGGGGAAGGGAGAGCAGCGCAAGGCGCTGAAGGAGGGAAGCTAAGCAAACACATTAGCTAGAACATGTCCTGCTGGGGAAAAAGCAAACATCACGGCTGCGGTCCAATAGCTGCCTGCCTCCCCCCAGGTCTGTGGCATCTCTTACAGCACACCTCACACCTTCCCCATCAGCACACCGCTCAGAGGAGGGCCAGCAGCTGGGCTGGCATGAAAACAAGGCAGTGCGGCTCAGCCCCAAACACAGCTCTAACGGTTCCGGATCCGTCCAGCATAGAGCCGTACCTTTACTTACCTTCATTCATGCTTGTTTAAAAACAACACAGCAGGAAAAGAAGTTGAACCAGAGAGAAGTCAACTGAAATTGTCCAGTTCAGACACGACAGACAAAACTAAATATAGTGCATGCTACATATAATGAAAAAGGAACAGACAGTTGGCTCAAATGGGCAAATGGCTGTGTCTTCATGCATGTCTGTGCTTTTTTTGTACATTTACCAAACAATCAGATGGAGGAGAAGGCGTGGCGGGGGCCTGGCAGGGGGAGTTGTGGCGTAGAGCTAGCAAACTATGTCCCGCAAGCAAAAAGGAAAGAGAAAAGATGTAAAGGCAACACAGTTTTGTCTGGCTATTTTAAGCCTTTACTACTGAGGAACCGGGCTGAAATAAGCCCTTCTGTTCTGTCTTTGCAAACTCGGCCCACCATTGCTTGCATTTGAAGCTATTTGCTCATCACGATGCAGTATAGGATGCTACAGGGACCACGTTGCCTTTAAGTGTAACTCGACCCACATCCCGCTCCCCCATCTTTAACTTTGTCTGTGGTAGTTAGAAAATGCCAGAAAATCCTTCAGACAACAGCCAGCCGTTCTAAATCAATCACATTCTAAAAACAGTCTTCGGAAAGAAAGTGTCGTGCTGACATCATCAACCCAACACACATCTGCATCTCCTCCTTTCCTCCTATTTTGCTCTGTTATGAAACACATACACTGTCTTCGCCAACAATATGGCAAATTACCATTTTATTATTTCAATTTGTTGTTTTTAAACTGCGTTAGCAACTGTCAACTGGGTATCGCTATACTTTGCAGGTCCTATTTCGACTGTCAATAAACAATCACGAAATGCACTATTATGCATTAATTGACAGCTCCTACTAATAACACTTGATAGTACAATTATTATAATATGTGAAATTGCTGTAATTAAATATAACACTGTAATTATCCATTTTTAAATATTTTTAGATGTTTATGAAGATGCAATACAATGGAAGCATGTACTTAATTTATAGTTATTTGGAAATAATCGCACTTGTGATAAAAAGCCGAGACGATAGTAGCTGTGCCACTACAAAGCAGAGACGCTATTGTCTCTTTCTGGGGGGGGGGCCCACGCGGGCGGCAGGGCTGAGAGCGGCACCGTAGGTATTGCTTTTCCAGCCTAAATCATTATTAACTTTGCACCATGAAATAACTCGCAATGCCCAATGGAGGTGACCTGATGGTAAAAAAATAATTACAGAAATCTGACCCCAAGCACACAATTTATAAATGTGCTCCGGGCCCGGATCGCAAGGGGGATGTCGATGATGGCTGCCCGCGAGATGGGGAGGCTAGCTGCCTGCGATTCAGCTCGTGGAAACGCCGCATTTGCATATGCCGCCACCCCCCTCCATCCGCACATAGCACGACCCCCGTCACCTGTCCTTTTACATTGTTTATCTGCACCAAGGTGCCGCGGGGGGGTTCCACCGTGCAGGGCCGGAGGCTGGTGCTGAGCCAAACCACGGGTGCCATTTTTTATAGGGGGGGTGTATTTTTCCCCTAGTTTCTCCAGCTCCTAGCAGCCGGTGTGGCGGACCGGGGCCGCATTTTAATATGCGTGCCCCATTGTTCCTTCGCTGTGTCGTCCCCCCGCTGGTGTCGTCCGCTCTCAGGCCGGACAATGCGGCGCGGTCGTGCCGGACACACCGGTCATGTTCCATTTGCCGGCGTGCATTATCTGCTTTATCCCGACGGCGTCCTTTTCGCTAGGTGCCATCTCCGCCTGTCCCTGCTCTGAATAGAGTCCAGAGCCATTATTTTCGGAAAGGGAACTCGAACAGTCGCTAAACAAACTGCATCTGGCTGCAGCTACATGCATACTAATAACATCATTACAACCGGCTTCCAGGGAACATGTTTGTTTCGCTATGCTTCCTATCACCACTACTCTTCTTTTAGCAAAATGTAAATATCACATAGAACTCATTTTCGATAACGTAGTTCATCTAAATCTAATTCTCTGTTGTGGCCCTCGTGCGTGTTGTGCGTTCCTTCTTTTCTGTGGCATTGAACTTGACCCATGGTGACCCCTCTATAATGAGAGAATTGAAAACATCTCCCTTAGGAATGCATATACACATGTTTTTTTTTTTAATTTGATGAATTAAAGGGCCAGTGTCAAATTTCTCAGTATCTGTACAATAACCCCTGCCTAAAAGGGGAGGAAGAGCAATCGGCACCTTAATGAATTTTACATCTGATGACAGCGTTTGTTGTTCGTCGTGCTTGACAGGAGGAGGCTGGCCATTTGCATTAAGGGCATTTCTGCTGGTTTGTTTTACTTGCAAATTTCGATTTTGATTACTCACACTTCCCATCACTTAATGCTGCTTCTGTCTGACACCTCCTGTTGTCTGCTCGCGATTATTGCCTATGTATTTATTTTTGTTTACGTAATAGACACGGTCACCATAATGCATGCGTAATAATTTTATTTTAATGTGTTTTCTGCAGATCGCTGAGGTCTGCTCCGGGGTGGGACGGCCGGCACACGTGACATTTTGTCGCTCTGGCAACGTTTGATCTGAATCGCGATGCGTCTTTCTGTCACGGTCCGTCACCCGGCGTCGATCCTGGGCGTGGCTGGAGCACACCGCGCACACGCGGGGGGGTGGGGGTAGCTCATGAATAATGAAGACGCTCGCCCAACTCCATCCGGAGGCAGGCAGTGAGCGGGCCGCCTGCAACCCCACCACCTAAATCCTGGCCTCCGGACCCTATGTTTATGCATGAGTCCTGTTTCATATGTATCGCTTACATCACTCGGGCTGTTTCTAAAGGCATCGATGACACGCGTTGCATTAAGAGCGATGACCTGTGCTCGGGATCCGGCAATTTTCCCAGATTACACCGCTATCAAAACAAATTGAAATTCCCTTTACACCTGTAAACCGGTGCACCTGGCTGCCTCGGAGCAGCTTTTAAGGAATAAATAGGCAAGATATTAACAGACTGAGGAATCGTATGCAAATATCCTGTTTTGAAATGCCTCTTTTTACGAGGAATCCGGCAGAAACATCAGACGGCCTACCTTTTATTAATAAAAAAAGATTCACTCTTTCTCCTACTCATTATTAGGTCTTCCTTTTCATCTTGTAATTGGGTTAGTGAAACTGTGAATTAATTGAATCTTTTAATGTTACTGCGGCTCTCCTTTCAGTGGGCAGATGGCAGAAAGAGCAGAGCCAGCAGAATGTGCCCTAGACTGCAGAAATATCGAGCCTTAAAATGCAGTCATTTTTTTTCTCCATTTAAAGGTATTACCCATTGACTCCATTCTAATCTCTATATACCATTCTGCGCTGCCCTCTTTATCACTTTAATTATGCTCTGGCATGTCAGCCTTTGCCGGCATCCAAATGTTATACTGAAATCAGGTTTAATTTGATCAAACGGAGTGACCAAGACGAAGAGAGGCAGCATCAAAGCATCGCCTGTTTGATATTTAACAGCACATGCTGCTGTCAGGCTAGCTATTCAGAATGAAGCTTTTATTTGTCTATTCGTTTAATTGTTGTGGTCACCCCTAATTAAGACTGGATTTTTGTGTTTGAATAAAAATTATGCAAAATCTATTTTGTGCATCTAGCATTTGTCCCAAAGGCCTATAACAACAACAACAATAATAATAATAATAATAATAATAATAATAATAATAATAATAATAATACATTTCATTGTTTTGACAAAGGTGGGAAAGAGGAAATGTAATTTTTGGAGCTCATGTGTTTACGCTTAACCAGACGATACCGGAAGTTTCATTAGTACCATCACCCTTTACATTAATGTATGCATTATACCATTCATTTTGACAACGCAAACGTGAAATCCATCTTCCAAATTGAATTTTATAAAAAATATTAATTTAAGCTGGGCTTTTAGCCAACAAACAGAGGTGGCTAGATGTACTAAGACAAGAACAGATTTCATAAAATGGAAAATGTGTCACTGGTGGTTACCTTCTAATTAGCAAAGGACAGACACAAAACAAAAAAGGTTATAATTGACTTTCCTCGTTAAAGATGTGCATTATGATTGTTGCATGCCTGAGCATAACCATTACTGTTCCAGAAAACATCTCTGTGTTGTGTATGGGCGATGGTGTTTTATGGTCAAATAATGTCTTCATTCAAGTGTTGAAGACATCAATTTTGCCTATAACTGCAATAATATTTTCTCAATAAGACGTGCTATCTTTGCAATCTGTGCTCGGGTGCGAGCTCATAAACTGTCATGAAAATCCCTGACATAATCACCACCCTTCATCTGCGAAAATGGCGCAGGATAAATAAATAAGTCGGTTCTAAGCTGTCATCTGGAGCAGCTCAGCGACACACCTATTAGAAGATGTCAGAATGGCATGCAGGGAAGCTTCCCACCTCACACCAACATGCGAAGAAGGACTCTGTCAGCTACATGTTAAATAATTAAATACATAGATGAATTTGATTAAACATAAACACTCAGTTCGGATGCTAGTTTATCATGGTTCATCCTGCAAGATATTTCCACCATTAAACAAACATGGGGGGGTGGGGGGGTTAATTTGTGCTGATTATGAGCATCCCGTGCTGAGATTAACTCACGTTTATGTGTCTGACGCAGGCCAGGCTCGGCCGTGCCTATCACCGTGTCGTCCTAATCATGCTGAGATCTCCAGCTTTCAGCTTCTCCAACTGCACTCTCCCTGCCCCCCCCCCGCCGGTGGGTGCGCCGGCCGGGGCGGGGGGCAGGACGTTGCGGGGGGGGGGG
>JAODKC010000110.1:902794-918535 GCA_026777985.1 Mormyrops attenuatus
TAGTCCTTCACACCTTGCCCCGATCCCCCCCCCCCCCCCAAGTCACATGAGTCTGCCGCCGCCATGCACTTGTGTCTGTCATCTGAGGTATTTCTTTTTCATTAAAATCCACCTTGGCTGGGTCATGCGCACTCGTCCCAGGTCTAAGGCGAGTGGGATAAAATGAAGGTTATCAAATTGCCTAATCCTTGATAGGCATGCTGAGGCCTGGAGGGAGACCTCCGCGCGGCACCCAAGTCACATATTTGCACTTGTAAACATGCGCTATAATATTGAATTACAGCCGGCAGGGAGGGGCTGCGGACGGCGGTTTGTGGCGACCTGAGCTTCTTTATGCTCCCTGCCCCCCCTTTCGCACCCGTGCCGCACGGGTCGGTTGGTGGGATATCTCAGGTGCGGCGTGTGCTACAACTGTGCCTTCTGCTGGCGAGTGAGGAGAAGTAGAGATACATGATGGGAGGGAGGGGGGTCGATTTCTACAAAAGTAGAAAAAGATTTAAGCAAAGTATTAAGGTTTACAGGACTGGGAGGTGCTGTGATTACGGAACTGGACTGGAAATAAATGGACGCCGTTGGCGCGTGGATGTAACCTTTCGGCGCTTTGCCTGTGCAGCTATGGTATATAGTGGATGAATCACTTTAAACATAATTAAGTTACGTAATGCGATGCATTATGGACATTATTTACGAAAATAAAAGCAGCACGATATGTACTGGATTCTGCATTTCATTACATAGCCCATAGTTGTCGTTTACCATGTGGTATATTATGTAATGGACAGATTTGGTGCAGGATGATGTATTATTAAGAGATTTAAATACATCAAAACAGATTCCTTCCATATTTGCGTTTAAATTACATGGTACAGCTTATTTACGTATTTCTAATTATTTAGCAGCCCTTTACCTGCAAATAATTATTCTAAGAGTCATTCACCATAAAATTAAAATCTCACATAACAATGGTTATACTCTTTTTTGACTAAACCTTAGAAAATTAACTAAACTAATCTAATTTAAAAGCATTGTAATTGCCTATATTTTTAAATTTACCATTATTGGCGCTGAATAAAAACACTAGTGAAATTTGACGTTAATACAAACTTAAAACCAAAACCTCATCCATCTGTGTATCTATTTCTTTCATATGCAGGAGAGGTTGAAAACTACTATGAATATATTTCATATAAAAATAGGAGTGCAATAATAGAAAAAGATACAACAGCATGGAATATGTGTAGGGATTTAGGAGCACCAGAAGTTGACAACACACACCCAAGTATGACATTTTTTGTATTGCTGTTTTTTGTTTATGCATGTGAGCAGACTTTCACATCTGCTTCTCACTGTCACATGTGAGAAGTCAAGAGACATTAAAAGGCATTAAGGATATTAGTGGTGTACCTGTTTATTATCAAGATGAAAAGCAAAGGGTCCATCCATTGTGAGTGGTTGCTTAGTGATACAATATCGTCTGGGGGAAACAAACAAACAATTAAGCAGTTGATCATTATACATATAAAATGGCTGCAGATTATATTAGCATCTTGCTGAAAGTCATCGCGTTATAGGAACGTCACCTCCCCTGCAAGCCAGCTCACCAAATTATAGTCTAGTTCAATCCCGTCACCGCATTATTTCTACATAAGTTTATACGGCTTGTTTTATTCACTGTGCATTCGACATAATGAAAAACAGATACCATCTCCTAGCAGAACATACAAGGAAAGGTCACAAGAAACCTATGGATAATTTGGCGACTCCAGTTACCCTTGCTTGTTTCTGGACCGTGGGGACCACTGCACCAACATGCTGCACCAATTTGCCGGCCCACCCTGCTGCACCAACATGCTGCACCGATATGCCGGCCCACCCTGCTACACCAACATGCCGCCCCACCCTGCTGCATCAACATGCTGCACCACTCTGCTGCTCTCTTATGAAAATATTTCACGTCTGTCTTTTTTTTGTCCCTGACATACAGTATATAGCATATTTCAGATACTTTGTGCTAAACTTTCTGAGTCATGGCCCCTAAAATTTACCTACTCTCATAACCTACACCCAATGACACATGGCCCAGAAGTTCCTGCTCCCTTGCAAATCATTGGCCGCAGTTTATGTACGCTGTGTTATTTACATTAAAGATGTAAATTAAAAGCCTTTGGAGTGCTGGCGTAACAGCTCTAATGCTGACTGAAGGATGGGGCATTGTCTAATCGGATTGTTTTTAGAACCTAAAGAACGAATTTCACGCAGAGATCAGTTTGACTACAGCACAGATGAAAGTTTAGTACACCAATGCTAATGTTGTCTAGGAAAACGACTGTTCATGTACAAAGCAGGTTACAAGTTTCTTAAGCTTGATTTTTCTTCATTGTTCTTTGATACGTCAAACTTTTTATGTGGACACGTTTCGTGGCACGATGGGTTGTTCTATGCCTTGCGCCCACAGGTTCAGCGATAGGCTCTAGACCCCCACGACTCTGAAAAGGACAAGCAGATACGGAAAATGGATGGATGGATGGATATGTTTCATGTGCGTTTACGTCCATGAGATATATATATATATATATCTCAGCAGGTCCACAGAGGTACATGAATAGTACTTCAAAATAACTCATTACTAAAATTTGCAGTTGCACAGCTGCCACAGATATATTTAGTATATTGCATGTGAACAGTATAATCCTGTATAATGTCTTGTAATATATTGAAATATTTAGTTTTGGTAACGCTTTACCTGAGGGGGCTACAAGTAGTTAGTAGTTTAGTGTCTACTCAATGAACAAATATAGTAACTGCATGAAGTACGTGAACCGTTATGACCGATTAATGACGGATGAGGGTGTGATCAGTACGTAGCTAACACTTGCTGGTATGCTTCACAGTGGTATGCTTCACAGTGGTATGCTTCACAGTGGTATGCTTCACAGTGGGAATTTAACTTGAGTTTTTTTTCTGCTCCCTCTTACTTATTCCAATAAACAGCTTGTTTATGATCAGTGCTTAAATATGGCAAACATCAGGAGCTGTTTCTCTCCTTCCTGCTTCGACAAAGTGTTCACTGGTCAGAGGAACACACACTGTAAACAACTCGGGCCTCATGGGCTTCACTGGGCTGATTTTATAGTGCAGTGTTAGCAGATCACAGGTCCCAAATTCTTCTTACACCACATATCAAACAGAAAGTTTAACACCCTTTGTATGTGTCACGTGCTTTTTTGATTTAGCTATACCACTGACATTTTTTTTCATAAAGTCTGCTCAAATCAAAGTATGGTGTTTTCCAGTATAAATTCTGCAAAAATTGCAGAAACAAATTATATTTCAATAATACTGCATCAACCAACCACCATATATTTTATTTTCTGTGATTCTTTTAGTAGTTATGTATGTTTATTTGTCATCCCCTTAAGTTTTATTTTTTGATAGTGTGCTCTATTGAAAATATAAGCCTGGAGTGGTATCTGACGAAGATCTGTGCAACTGGATCTTTTGCGATTGATTGGCAACAACTCACACAGCATTCTGTGAATCCATGTGTGATGTCATTTCCCTTCAAAAAAAAAAAACACAGGAAACATTACATATGTGCTACATTATATGCCTGTCTGTTTGTGCATCCCAGCATTCCAGAACGCAAAGTCAGTAATAAATATGTATCCACAATAAATGGCTTCGTTTAAATCTATTACATGTGAGCACTTAATCATGTGCACTGGAGCCTGAACACAAAGAGTTTCAAACTTCTCCACAAAAAAAAAAATACAAGCGGACTCTTAGAAACCATGAGGGACTTTCCGAAGTCTGTAATGATAAATTGCTGCAAAATGGTGTTATTGCAAGAATGTGACACTTTGCATTTTCACTCTGCCTGAACCTAGCAGCCTTTACAACAGCTCTGAGTCAGGGCCAGTCGCAAAAGGTTAAAAATGCTACCTGAGAATGAAAAGATATTAAGAAATGTGGCGTTGACAGAACACAATGTGTGTCAACAGGAAATAGATCTGAGTATATTACTTTTAATAGTTTTTTTTCTCTTCACTGCCAACACAGTAGATCCTCTCACAATGTGCAAAGTGGTGAACATCAAGCATCTCTATAAAGACATATTAATGGACAACACTCAGACAGTTACCCACATGGGAAAAAATGAAATAAACACTTTTTTTTTTTTTTTTTTACAAAGATGCTTGAAAAAACAACTGCAAAGATTTTAATAGATCTGATATTGAGTCCAAATTTATAAAGTTTAGAAGAAATTCAAAATAAGTAGATGAGAACCTCGTCTCTGAGAGGCACCCTCGGTTTTTCGACTCTCCGTCTCATGTGGAGAACCTGATGACGTTAATGATCACAACGCCACACGGATCTTCTCCAGACCTCATGGTTTTTCTAGAAGGGAAGCCAGAGGAGAAGTTCGTGAGCATGCTGAAAAACTGCCTTTACAAGTACTAAGTGCGTCGTCGACTCCCTTTCCTCAAAGGACCATTTCCATGGTGCCAGATTGTCTCTTTTATTTTCTTTGTGAGCATACAAAACATTCATGGGTAAGAATAATCTCTCTAAAAACTGAAATCCTTCTGTAGTGGCGTTGCCATTGACTTGAGAGTGTTCAGGAGCCTTGTTTTTGTCTGCACACGACCAGCTGTAAACCGGTATTTATCAACTGTTTATTACGGGTACATCATCATTTACAATGGTACCATCTGGTCATTACCTTTCCCGTGTATGGGGCAAATTGCTTTCACAGGGACTTAACCAGGAGTGGGCAAATTGTCAGCAATAGAAAGGAAAATCAAACAAACCGTGCTCTGCATAGATCGTGATACATACACAAAACATTTCAAGAGGGTCAAATAATTAACCAGCTTTCTTTGGGAATAAAGGCGACGGGAGTGTGTAGTGCAAGGAAGGCTCGACTGAAACGCGACATGTCCAGACAATTATACAGCCGCGCGACAAAATAAATTAAACAAATCAAGCACGGGGGGGTCATATGACAGGAATGTTTTATTTAGCCCTTCAAATTAGCGTAAAAGCCACTAGCTACAGGAAATGGAGAGAGAGGCGGAGAATAGCAACATTCATAACTAGACTTTCATGTATAATCCATTATCCTCTTAAGCAAAGGGGATAAAAACACCGCTAAATATGTAACGAAAAAACAGCTTGAAAGAAAGACAGTGCCTTTGTAGGTATATAGCACATACGAATATTGTAAAACTAAATTTTATTTTGCGTGCAGTGATGAAACAAATTTTAGAAAAGTTTTTTTTAAAATTTTATTTAAACTTATGTGGTTTGATTGAACGTTAAAACATATGTCATTTAGCCTAAGGCTTGCTAATCCGCGGTATGGAGAAATCAGGCCCAGTGTTTACTTTATGGCAGGTGAGACTGATTATACAGGCTTAGGAACATTTTCTTAATTAATCCAGTTGTCTTTTATCACATATCCCGTTTAATTGAATCACACCGCGTCTGTCTGCCTCCCGCACATGTGCGCCGCGTCCCTTGCAGAGTAACAAAGGCGGACAGGGCTGAGCACTCGGCGCTTGTTCTCCCGGCTCCGACCGGAGCGTCCCCAAAGCATGGCGCTTGTCATACGAAATTAGCACTGCGGTGCAGCCTTGTCATTTGCGACCAGATGTCTGAGCGGCGAGTAAAGAGACAATAATAATGCGACGACAACAAGCAGGAGCACGGCGATTTTTTGTTAATGCGTCTCGGGACGCCGAGGCAGTCTTGATAAATTCGGCACTGTCACGACGAATTCCGGCATGCGGAAATCCTTCGGCGTGAATGCTGACATTATTCATGGCGCTTCTCGGAGGGGGTGGGAGGGTAAGAGATCTTTGACATTCATGGATTTGGACCCTCGAGCCGTGCGGGGGGTGGGGGGAAGCCGGGCGACGGATTCCATCATTTGAGCGGAAATGAATGGTCACCTCGGCGCCGGGGCTGATGGGCGGGCATCGCCCGAGTTACCGGGGGAGGCTGCGGGGCCCGTGCGCGCCAGACGCCCTGTGACAGATTAAGCCCGTGTGACGGGTGCTCATTACCCCGCCGTTCCTCAAAGATAGCAGAAGCTCTCTGCAGACATCAAACTGCCCTGGAGCTACGGGGCATACAGATGCACAGGGCTCGAAAGCACTCTCTCTCTCTCTCTCTCACACACACACACAGATGTTTGTCTGGCAAGAGTAGCCCTGACTTAGTATTCATGCTATAAAATAAATAATAAAACATACAATACGAAAATACTACAGAAAATGCTCTAAATCTGTCTGCTCCAATCCCCTATCGCGGGTCCAGCAGGGCCCTGTCTTTGGTTGCTACTCAGTTGCATCGCGTTACCCTGCACTAGAGTGAAGTGCTTGTTCGGGGAATCGTCATCTTTAGACTCCAACGCTCAGCCCGTCTGCCAAAATCTGCGATGTGGCAAGTGTGGAGCGTCAGCTTCCATCCCGAAAACCGCATCAAGTCCCATTAAATTCTAGCGGTCGATGGTCAGTTCAACCCAAACATGAGGTTCAATGAGCTGAAGTTTCATTCATTCTCCTACTATAATTCACTTTTATGTTCATGCTTCATGTCATTTCTTCACTACAAAGCATTCTGATCCTAAGACCAAAAATTCAGCAGTCTGACAAATCAACTCGCCGGACAGACACATTGTACGATCGTTGCCGATATGATTGTTTCTCTTGTTGCACGGAACGGATAGTGTGGTAATGTGAATATTTAAAGCCAAAACACACTGCGTGGTGCTACTGTAATTATATTGACAGCAGCTTTGAAAGTAAAGAAGAAAGTGGATGAACGAGACAGCCTCACGTTTATCGGTGAATCTACACCCATTAAAAAAGAGCCCCCCCCCCCAAAGACAATATATGAGGGGGGTGGGGGGCATCGCCCCATGTGGGGATGACATTAAAACCAGGCCATTAAAATCAAACACATCAACCTATGCATGCCAGCTCTGAGGCATCAATAGAAGCTGTAGACAGGTGTGAATGCTGCTGTAACTGAAAAAGGTCAAATAAAGGTGAACACTGCACACTGGGGGGGCGGGGGCCTTCCGGTAACCAATGGTGTGAAGGGGGTGTGGCTTTGGACATAAAATCACAACAGACATATGATACATCCCTTCTCATAGCCCGGTACAATTACATTAGGACAATGGGTCAGTGCAGGATTGTCATACCTCCTATGCAGTGATGGTATTGTGTTTTTATGAATACAGACCATATGTGAACAGGTGTATCTTGTGCATTATAATATTATAACGGAATCATTTGTGGTAGAGAAACATTTACCTGTTCATTTGCTTAGAGGGCACCTCATATCCCCAGTGACTCACACGAGGGTATAAATTTAAATTTTATCCAAGGCACAGCTGGATATGCGCTCAAGGGCACAAAAGCAGGACTCCTCGCGGAACCTGACCCTGTAACATTTGATTCCATTAACTCTTACCAACCTGCTGCAGATTCCTCATACTGACTGGAGTCTCAGATGATCACGCCTCACAAACACCAGAGCCCAGACCCCTCCAAAGCCTCATTAATTCCTAGAACTAGGTTAGCTTTAACACGCAAATAGCCAAAGGATAACAGCTAAGAACACATCAGACTACAAACACAATTTATATTAATATAACAGATTGCGAATAATGTCAAAAGACATAGTTAAACAAGACCGACGTAGATTGTCAGTCAGATATGCTTAACCGTTTGCTGTTGCTAATTTAAGGAGTGAGTGCTTGATATCTGGTATGTACTGTATATGTCTTTAATTTGTTCATTGATATTAAGATGCTTCATATTTCCTGAGTAGAAAGCATATTTTTAATGATATCAGAGACTTTTAAAACGCTGCTTGAAAGAAATGGGGTAAAAATGCCAATAATTATAAATACCTTCGATGCGTTATAATGGCTTATACTGATTATTATAATGCATTATGAAGGTATCTATAGTGCATTATAGATGAGAGCTTCATAAAACATTCATACTGTATAATAAACACAGCTATAATGTGTTATGCCTTATAAATAGTTATAGCCGTGTTTATAATACTTTATGAATGTGTTATTAAGCATTATGAAGGTATCTATAATGCATTATGATGACTGCTTTAAGTAGAGTTATACCAATTGTCCTTGTACATAATGTATATAAATCTATATAATTTCTATATTTTTATAGCTACCGGAAACTGTATGCATATGCATTTCAGCCCGTGTCTCTCCTGCAATGTCCTGTTAGACACCATCCAGGCATTTGCTTTGTGTGAGCTGCCTGAAGCAGAGAGCAGCTGTCCTGTATAGATGACCCTTCTGAATCACGTCATCTCTGGAAATCCTTCTTCTTCACACCTTCCACTTTATTTGTCTTCATGATATAAGCATCCAAACACTGAGAGTTAAAGTTTTGAGGTCCCCAACTTATCTAGGATGCCATCCAGGAATTTAAGGTATGACTCATATTTACAGGTGGCATGGTGGCTCAGTAGGTAGCGGTGTTGCCTCACACCTGCTGGGTTGGGGGTTTGCATCCTGCCCCCGCTCTGACTATGCATGCTGTCTTGGTGTTTCCTCCCACGGTCCAAAGACTAACAATGAGATACCCTAAATCATCCACAGTCTGTACCCTGGCATAGTGTCCATGGTGTAACCCTGTGTTATGCCCAAAATCATCTACAGTAGGTAAATCCTCAGATCACCCCAGTATTGACCAGTAGGTTGGAAGATAAATACAATAATGGCGTTAATTGCATTGTTGACACAAAATTCACCAGAAATCACAAGACTTTGCTGCTCAAATGTTGCATGGCCATAAATAAAAAATGTGCTGTATACCTTTCAGAAGGTGCACTGGGGAGTTTACCTCCTCCTTATAGATGGGCTAGTGCGGTCTATTTTTGCTGTTGCTGTGCAAGGGAATGTACTGCAGATATCCTCTGACAGAGGGCTGCATAACGGCACGAAACTGGATAAAAACACGAAAATGTTGTTGTTCCGTGGTTTTTTTTTTTCCAATAGCTAAATATAAAGTAGAATTTCATCCTCATTCATCATTGTAGAGAAGGGAATGGAGGGTTTTGATGCCTTGTAGGCCGAAGTCCTATTTCACTTTTAAGAACAATTCTATTTAATTGTTAGTTAATTTGAAGTTATGTTTTCTATCTGGTATTATATAATTGCTCTTTTTAAGGTATTCATTGAACCTACTGGTAATAGTCCCATATAATACAACCGGTGTTTTAGTTTGAACATACTATCTAGATCCTGGAGATTTTTTGTCAAATTACCTAACCATGATTGTACACAGGCCTGATGTATATACCAGCGATCTTGGCTATTCATCTTTTCAGCTACATTCTGATACATATCAGGCAACAGATAAAAGGATAATCTCTTCCCTTCTGATCTCATCCCTTATAATCTGGATGACAAATAAAGCATTTTTGCCATCTTAATTGGGAACAATGCAGGCAGGTGACTTATCTTGTCTTCCTGGACACGTAATGCAAGTTTTAGTCTAAAACCTACATGACTAGTTCATACAACTATAATCAACACAAGGCAAAAAAGATAAACGGTAACCCCCGTATAATAATGTCAGAGGCACAGTTTGGTAATTAAATGCTCAAAGGGGAGAATTTCAGAAATGAACACCTGGATGTACAGGGCATGTGACCTAATAACTCCTGGAAAAATGCACAATTAAATCACAGCATTTCCTCATCGTTCCTCTCAAACATCCCATCGCACAGTCATTCGAAGCACAACTGCGATTGCACATAAGTCATTGTGTTAATAACAAAGCACTGCTTCTTAAAGATTCCTTTGCATCGTAACATGTGATTGTCATACTATTGGACATTCAAAGCAATTTTCTCTTGCATCATTTAAATTAAAATGACTGGTGCATTAGGTGAACATTCACAATGTCTGTTAATAAAAAAAACACACATTTGACAAATGCTAATAAACAATAATTGTATGAATTATGTATTACACAAGACAAGCTTGCTCAAACTTAATCTATGATGCATTTTTACATAAATTGCTTTGCAAAACTATAAAAATGCATTCAGCTTTCTGGTTTCGCTTTAAGGCTTCTGGTAGCAATACTTAGGTAGCAATAACGTTTGGTAATATTCGCTGCTCACACAAAATCCCATGGAAATGAACTGATGATCAGAAGTGTATTCTAATTCTTTGTACTGGCGCTATGTTCACCACTAATGAGCCTCACAATATGTTCAATGACCTCTGCCTATAGGCAACACGTATTTCTCCTGATTTTGAAATAAAAGTATTTGTCAGACATCATCAGAAGACTATATCAACCATGAAGAACCAATGTGCTTCAAGGAGCTTTCAGAGCAAATTGTAATGTGATTAACTCTGTAGTTGCAAGCTGAGTAAACCAGGAACCCAGATGGATAGAAGTTAAGACCTTTCGATTCCGGTAAAAAGTCATGGTAACAGTTTACTTAAGCAATCATCATAATGCATTATAGATACCTTCATAATGCTTAATAATGCATTTATGCAGTATTATAAACATCAATATAACTATTTATAAAAAGGCATAGCAAACTATGGCCATGTTTATTATGCACTTTGAATGCTTTATGGAGCTCTTATCTGTTATGCACTATAGATACCTTCATAATGCATTATAATGGTCAGTATTAGCCATTATAATGCATTATGAAGGTATTTATAGTGCGTTATACATAAGAGCTTCATAGAGCCTCTATCGTGTGTGTAATACTTTATGAATGCATTATAGTGCATTATGAAGGTGTCTATAATGCATTATATATGGGTGTTTCAAGTAAAGTGGTACCAAAGTTACATTAATCAATGTAAGAAGTCTGCACTGTTCCATGAGTTTACACCAGAAGCTGCTCTGAAGTGACATTGATCATAATAATGTCGAAATACACACAGAAATTAACCATTTTATACACTCACTCCCACATGCATGAGCAGACACACACAGATACACACATGTTTTTACGTACAGTGAAGCTGTTCTGGGCATTGCTGCACCACGATCATCACTTTAAAGAACGCATAGTTCAAGCAAGAACATAAAACACTAACTTCGCTTCAACCAGAGGGGAATGAATCCATTCCCCTTTACTGAAGCTCTGTTTTTCTGAAGCATTTCATTAGCTTAAGCCAAAACAGTACGACTCACACAAGCAATTATAACCAGTGTTAGTACCACCTACATACAATTTAACTGGTAGTTACATTCGATCATATTTGTGTACATTGTTTTATCTCATTTAGTTTTGCAGTACAGTGCAAATAAATTGGGGGCAAACGTAATTAGTGTACAAATATAATTAGTGTACTAATGTAATCAGTGCACAGATGAAAGTGTAGACATGAACGGGGCAATAAAAACATAAGGAAATTTACGCAATTTCATTTGCTGTGAAATGCATTTCTTCTTAGTAGTAGCCCTGCCTTTTCATACCACTGTGTGTGTAACATTAAACATCTCGGTACTTTTAATTTAATCAGACTTGGCAAAACCGAGAGGACACCGGAGGGAGGGAACCAGCGAGCTGCTTTGAATCCATTCACATACCTTTCTGTTCTTAAACCTTCTTTTCAGTTGGAGACAGCACTTAAATAAAGAGGAATAAAGAGGATGTGAGACAGCCACGGACTCCGACATGGTACTCTGCAAATTGGCTTCACTCTTCAGATTTCTCTGAGCACATTATCTGACTTAATACATGCGAGACACAAAGCGTAAATGAATCCACCCACACCCTCCTAAGAAGCTGTGCTAACATACCGCAGAGAGAGAGAGAGAAACGCCATTTTCTTGCATTTGTTACAATGTTTACCTGTTGCTTTGAAGTTTAATTTTTTTAATGATCATCATGGCAGTTTCTAATTGTAGACTGATTACAAATATGCTGTCATTTAAATGATCTGCCATGTATGGTAGCAAGATATAGTCCCAACAATTTTATATATGAATCAATTTTATACTGATCATTTCCTTGTAAGGCTCTGTATCTATTAAAAGAGAATCCCTAATTTAATATAATCAGGAAGTGTGCTAGAATAAACTAGAACTTCTTTCTGGTGTTTACAGGCATAGAAATATTTGGATGCGATAACGGTCAGGTAATTGGATGTGGGAAACGTCAGAAGGATGTCCTGTTTACATAACTATACAACAGAAGCAACCCTGAACCTGATGAGGCGTGGGAGATGGGCGGATGGGCAGACAGTCACCATAAACATGACCCATGTGTAATAATTTTAATTTAAATTAGGGACTGAATATGTGTAGGCTAACAAAAAATGTATTCTGTACCTCCTTGCTAGGCCTGCCTGTCCACAATCCTAAATCCCACATGGCTGCAGAAATGAGGCTGGACATGTAGACAAACATGAGAACTGACCCTCTGCACCGAACTAAAACAAAACAAACAAATTAATGTGCTTGAAAGGTTGTTTTATAACAGGTGTCGCCAAGACAAGGTCCCGAATTGTTGTGGTCATTAAAGATCCCATCGCAAGGATCAAAGGAGCAAAAGCACCTTACTCAAACCTTACTCACGCCCCACGGATTAGGCAGCTGATATTCAGTATGCTTTTCGGTGTTTTTATCTTTATGTTTTTGAGTTTTGGTGCTGAATGGCTGCTGGGGATTAGCCAGGTATGGGCTGCACATTGCTAAGTTTGAGAACTGTGATTGTGATAGCTCTACAGACAAATTATTATATATACATATAGATATATACACACACACATACATACAATGGTGTATGAATGTGCCCTGCAATGAATTAACGCCCCATCTTGGGTTGTTCCCTGCCTTGCACCTGTAACCTCTGGGATAGGCTCCAGACCCCTGCAGCTCTGAATAGGACACGTGCTTGTAGAAATGTCTGTCTGTCTGTATGTATGTCTGTCTATCTATGGCTACACCTAGTTTTCAGTAGCTGGTTAAATTTAAATGCAAGAATTGAGAAGAGAATCAACTGATTTTAACTTTAGTTAGAATCAGCTCTAAATATGGATTACAACAGAAAACTAATGCCTCTGTTGGAAAACTTTAATTGGTATTAAACCTATGTTTTAATTTTTTTCTAAATGATGCATTACAAACAGTCAGATTACCATAGAACTCAGTGGTCTCCTGCCATTGCATACCAAATAGCAACCAGCATTAAATTGAAAATAAAAACACAGGATACTAAATGAACAGTCACAGTCTACAAAGCCTGTGAAGGACACCATACCATGGGTAGGGAAGCATATATAGCAGAGTATGGTTAAATATGTGTTAAATATATAGCAGTCTTTCTGGATGATTTTCTTTAACTCACTTGAGAAAACAATTTTTGAAAGAAGAGAAAACATTGACATAAGATCGTCAAGGATCATAATTCGGAGAGGGGAAAGACTTCGCCAGGCAATTTTATAGCACCTATTGAGGGTAATTAGCCATCTGCTTTGCTGACAGTTCACCTCCACTATCCATTGTGTATCCTGATGCACGCTGACGGAGGCTATTGTCTGCCCTATTTAATGTGTTTTCGGGGAAGCAAGAGGGATTTTACAAGTTAATGTCCTTTAAATATCATGCAGTAGTAAGAAGGGTTAGTATTTGTTTTGTTAAGTACATTTTCAGTCTTTTTGCCTTAAGTAAAATTCTGTTCTAGTCATTGCCAGATTTTTTAACCCAGATTTCATTAAAAGAAAAAAAAAAACAATGAAAAGTGATTCAAAAATGGTGCTTTACACCTTTACAGTTTCACTGTATCCTGTGGGACAGCATATCTCCAGTGATCTCCAGTGGTATTCTTGCAGTTCAGCATCTGGTACAACACCCTGTCAGCTAATCTCTTCACCAATTACATCTCTGACAGTTTTTTTTTTTACTGCTTAGAGTAATGTGGTTTGCTTTATTTGGGGGGCACTTGGGTAACTGAGTCAATAGCAAATTTAATTATATGTGACAAAATCAAACATTCTAAAGTCGGCAAGCATCTTTAGCGAACAACTCACATGGTCCGGATTGAATGAAAATGTACAGATCTGTAAATACATAGAGTCGATATGAAATAGATGAAATGGAGAATGCTTTTTAAAGGTTTCTGAGATTGAATAATGGCAAGACATTTAAATTGTACGTCAAGTGTTTTCACTTAGATATGCGCTGAAGCAGGTTGAATATTAAAAAACTATACAGCCTCTGTAGAAAAACAGATGGAAAAAACTATGAAAGAATATTGGTAACTTAATGGTCCTGATGTGAATTATGCTTATGAAAGGCTGAGTGAACACATCCCAGTGAAGGGACTGTGGGAAAAGCAAGAGAAGAACATTTCTGAACGCTGGCATTTCTTTATTTTCCTGTGAACATTCATCCCATTTAATGAATATTGCATTTTGCACATTTTCCCTAAGCCGTCACACAGAACACTATTAGTGCCACATATCTGTTTCACAGAGATGGAAAGTTCAGGTCCAGAAAGTACAAATCCAGACCAAGATTTTCTTCCAACCAACCAGCTGAGTACTCTGAAAATGTGACTCTATATACTCAACTGGTTGGCTGAAACAAAACCTTGGTCTGGATGTGAGCTTTCCAATCCTGAACTTTCCACCTCTGCTGTTTCAGCAGTTAGCAAACACACATCTGTTTCACAGTGGTCATCCTCCACGTTTTCCAAGCACCATTTGCCAGTCCTCGCTTATGTGCTGTCACCTTGTCTTTTCACAAACTGGTCCTCACTCATTTACGTATTTTCCAGTTTCTGACCCCACATGGGGTGATGGAAGGAGTACAGCTCAGGTGCCAGCTTTGGGCAATGTCTCTCTGCAAAAGGGCCAATGTCTGCGGCACAGGGAATCAGATGGGCAAGCCCAAGATTTTCATTGGTGGGCGGAAGTTGATAGTACGGTGCAATCGCATATTATATGGTTATATGCAGTGGTGTTAAAAGCTGTCGACCGGTGGGGGTGGGGGACGTACAACGTCTGACACAAAACAAAGCTGTACCATTAAATATTGTTTAAGGATATTTGCTTTATTAAGAAAGAAAAGACGGTGCCCTGGGGTTCACACCTCTGTTGCTTTCATTCTGTGGATGCATGGCAAAATAAAATGACTAGTTCATGGGGGCGGGGGGGGGGGGGGGAGCTTGGAGCCTATTTTGGGCAGCACAGAGCACAGTTCAAGGGTGTACGATGGATGGGATGCCAGTTTATCATGTGACCTCCACACAAAGTGGGGTTTGAGCTCCCAACACTGAAGATGTGAGGCAACAGTGATAACCATGACATCCAGGGGTTTGCGTGTTCCAATGATCCCAGGAGCTAAGTTGCCCGGGGCTTTATGCCCCTGGTAGGGTCACCCAAAGCAAACAGGTCCTGGGTGAGGAACCAGATGAAGTGCGGCTCATTAGACCCCTTATGATGAGAAACAACATGGATTCACGTTTTCCCTCGCCCGGACGTGGGTCAATCCCCCCCCCCATGTTCAAACATAAGGGTGTCCATATGTGCACTTGGCACCCTAGGCCGCAGTTCTATGATCGACTTTGTCGTCGTGTCATCGGACTTGCGGCCACATGTGTTGGACACTCGGGTGAGGAAAGGGGCGGAGCTGTCAACCGATCACCACCTGGTGGTGGGTTGGCTCCGCTGGTGGGGGAAGAAGCCGGTCAGGCCTG
>JAODKC010000110.1:918635-943732 GCA_026777985.1 Mormyrops attenuatus
AGGAGCTTCAACTCCTACCTCCGGCAGAACTTCGCCCATGTCCCGGGGGAGGCGGGGGACATTGAGTCCGAATGGGCTATGTTCCGCGCCTCCATTGTGGAGGCGGCTGACCGGAGCTGTGGCTGTAAGGTGGCCGGTGCCTGTCGCGGCGGCAATCCTCGAACCCACTGGTGGACACCGATGGTGAAGGATGCCGTCAAGCTGAAGAAGGAGTCCTATCGGGCCTTTTTGGCCTGTGGGACTCCAGAGGCAGCTGATGACTACCAGTGGGTCAAGCGGAATGCGGCTTCAACGGTCACTGAGGCAAAAGCTTGGGTGTGGGAGGAGTTTGACCAGGTCATGGAAAACGACTTCCGGACGGCTTCGAGGAGATTCTGGTCCACCATTCGGCGGCTCAGGGCTAGAAAGCGGTGCAGCTTTCCCCGGGTCGGGGAGAGAGTCGTTCCCCAAGTGGAGGAGTTTAAGTATCTTGGGGTCTTGTTCACGAATGAGGGAAGGATGGAGCGGGAGATCGACAGGCGGATCGATGCGGCGTCAGCAGTGATGCGGGCGCTGCATCAGACTGTCATGGTGAAGATGGAGCTGAGCCAAAAGGCAAAGCTCTCGATTTACCAGTCGATCTACGTTCCTACCCTTACCTATGGTCATAAGCTGTGGGTAGTGACCGAAAGGACGAGATCGCGAGTACAAGCGGCCGAAATGGGTTTCCTCCTCAGGGTGGCTGGGCTCTCCCTTAGAGATAGGGCGAGGAGCTCGGTCATTCGGGAGGGACTCAGAGTGGAGCCGCTGTTCCTCCGCATTGAGAGGAGCCAGATGAGGTGGCTCGGTCATCTGGTCAGGATGCCTCCTGGACGCCTCCCTGGTGAGGTGTTCTGGGCATGTCCCACTGGGAGGAGGCCCCGGGGAAGACCCAGGACACGCTGGAGGAACTATGTCTCTCGGCTGGCCTGGGAACGCCTCGAGATTCCCCAAGAGGAGCTGGACGAAGTGGCCGGGGAGAGGAAAGTCTGGGTTTCCCTGCTTAGACTGCTACCCCCGCGACCCGACATGGAAAAGCGGTAGGAGATGAATGGATGGATGGATGGATGGATGGATGGATGGATTATTATTAGGCAATTGCTTGGCTCTGAAATTCCCCAAGACTGCTAGCAGAAGCTGTAAGCTAACTCTATTGACCACCCCAAGCCCCCCCAGAATACATCCAGCTGTGACAGTACCACTCAGAGTGGTATCGGTCCAGCTGGAGAAAACACTCTGCACATTTCCACAGAGTAAAAGTCCAGACCAAGATTTTGTTGCAACTAACCAGTTGAGTATAACAAGTCACAGTGACAGAGTACTCAACTGCTCAGTTGAATCAAAATCTTGGTCTGGACTTTTACTCTGTGGACCTGAACTTTCCACCTCTGCCCAGCACTGCTCCTTCCGCGCTCCCCGCCGCTCTGCCCTCTGCCCCACAAGCGAGCAGCAGTCACCCAGTGCAGAAACGTCATCCCTTAATTTACTGTAACCACCGGCTGTCAGCCACCATGTTTAAGGTTACATTCTGTGACATTAAATGCAAATAAAATACGAGAAAAGAAGAAGAAAATGAAAATTAATAACAGTTGATAAGCCAGACCTTAAATAATAAATCATTTTTGTGTGCTTACATAACAGAGAAAGCATTTCAGTATATTTCCTTGAGGCTCCTGCCCTTTCTAGGAAACTTCTACCTAAGTCTGATGCACCATAAATAAAGGAAAATACGATCCTAACAGATGGCACATGAGAGAAAGCCCTTTAGCCCTGTCAGGGTAAAACTCACTCTTCACACGATGCTCTACACCTAAAAAGCATGATTAATTGAGAAGAAAACAGTCTCGTCTAACGTCAATTTATCAGCTCCTGCCTTTTGATGAAGGAAAAATAAATATTTAAAATAGTCCTCCAACATGATGACGCCCTGTGATTAAAATCTCCAGTTTCGGTAGGTAGTTAATCAGGGTCCCCAAACCACTGTGGCTGCTGCAAAAATCCCTCCATATCTAAGGCATATAACCAAATAAGTCATTTTTTTAAACTAATGCTATTTGATCATGAAATTCCATGAAGTTTGGTGTTATACTCTAGTGGCCAAAGTTGTGGAAATACTTTGGATTTTTCGACATTGACAAACTTTATTCCAGTTACTCCACTTACTTATTTAATCATCCAAGTGTATGATATTTGTAACATTCTTTGATTATTTATAAACGTCACCGCCAGCATTTTTAAAACATAATGCCGAAAATGCTTGGTGTTCTCACAATTTTGGCCAATAGTGTACATACAAGTTAGTCTGTATTGATTATGTGTGTTAGACATAATAGAATCCTTAGTGTCCAGTATGGGCAAAGACATGAATTCTCAGTTCCAAGCACCTCCATTTGAATAATTAAAATAGGAAAAAAGCAGAAGAAAAGAAGAATCCAAAATCCGCATGCTAAATTGTGATCATCAAAATTTGTAAGATATGTATAAAGGCAGATTATGTAACCAATTAAATAACCCTAAATCCCCCAGTCTTCCTGTAGCTTGCTCCCCGCACGCAGCAAATCTATCTCGGACCTCCAAATGTCTGAAGGGACAGAAAGTTTCCCTGCCTTTGCCTGGCATTCACTGACAGCTTATTTGAAAGCCAGCAGAGCAACATTCAGCGTTTTCTAAACACATTTCAGCCAAATGAAACGGGTTTTTTTAGCACTTGAATTTGGAAGATGGTACAGCAGTTCATTATCCATCTGTCACGGCTGCCAGGTGACTGCTGGGTAATGGACATTACGTGTAACGCAAGCAGTGGGTTTCAATCATTATTTTAAACAGATGTGAGGTGGGTAAATAGGGTTTTAATATTTTAATATTTTTTTAGAATTTAATATTATTCACAGTTGTGATGCCAGTGTCCTATAAGTCATAAAATGAAGATTACGTTACTCTGTTATTAAAAATATGGCTGGTCAAGCAATTACGGCGCAGCAGATAAGCACCTTCAGTCTGTGGGATCTCAGGACCTTAAAAACAGTTAAAGTATCTTACCAAGGGATGCCAGCATTCCCAAGGAAGTTTAAGAAGTGAGAAAACCTTTTAGCTCGCAATGAACCTTGAGTAGGGAAAGCGCTATGTTTATTTGCCGGTATATGCAGACGGATCTTCCTGCGCATTCAGATGACGGTGCGGCTGGGTAGCTAAAGAGCCACACTGATATTTAATGTGCACAGGCCCTGAGCGTAGGGCCAGCTTGGTGCTTAAATGATGTTTGAGCACCTTGCCTGGAAACATTTGCACAGAGGAGCTGGTCACGGCGTTCAGCAGCCACGTTATTAAGCTGTTGAGAAAATGACTGGCAGATAAATTCAAACTTCGCCCATAATTGTCTCCCACATCTGAATACAAATCCTGGCTTTTAGGCTTCATTATATTTGTTCTCCTGCTTCCTCTAGCCATGTCTTTTATTAGCTACACTCTCAGTGCCGAAATTTAATTTTGGAGGGAAAGAAACATCAACGGATGATTATTATTATTGAAAATGTGATACTGGTGGCGAGTGAGATAAAATCCGTGGTGCATTAAAGTGACAGATTAGAGAAGGAGTGCTCATTTACAAGTGTTAGGACATCGCCGCGGAGCCCCACGCCATGGAAAATGAAATGCGGCCGCTTCCAGCTGATTTCCTAATGCAGCCGAGCTCAGAGGAATGAAGGGAGAGGCTCGCGCTGATCTGGAGGGGCCTGGAAGGGCAGGCGGATGGGCGGACGGGCGCTAACAGGAACGCGGGGCCAGCGACACCAGCAGAGAATCCCTCTTCAGCGACGCTCCTCAGCTGCACGAAACTGCGCGTCGTGAAACCAAGCTGGTTTTTAACTCGCCGGGAGTGTGTGAGGAACGTGTTGATGGAAGCGGACAGGAAATGGAATAGTGTCACCGGGGTCCTTTTTTTTGGGGAGTAACATAAATTTAAATTCAATCTGAAACCAGTCAGAACTACGCGAAGCTGTCTTTCCATTTCTGTCGTGGTGGGATTGTTATAGGACCCATTGGGCCACACTGTGGTGCAGCAGAAACCACACACGTCTCTAAAGAACAAAGCAGTGACATAAATTTGTATGCCTGAATGCTAATTTGCTGCAGTCATAATATGGTCATACAATCAAACAAACAAACAAGTGTGTTTGTTCATTGTGTATTATTAAAATCAAGTAGATTCTTGTTAAGCACACAGAAACAGAATAGACCGGATAGATGGATGTCACACGCGTCCTTGTCTGGTGACAACAGTGGTGGTTCCGCTCCCTGCTCCAGGCAAACCCACTAGCACTCCATCTGAAGGAGATGGAGAGGAAACAGATGTCCGGTCAGCAGAAAAAGGTGGACCTTTAAGGTGATACAAGCAGAACAGCTCATGGTACCACCTGCAGACGGAGTGGTGCTTCGGCGATGAAGCTGAGTGTGCCTGCTGTGTGACCGTCCTGCCAGGAGGTGGCGCTATGGTGCACTGTGGAACATGCACCTACGGCCCGCTGTAATAGCCTTGGCTGCCGCGCACACCCACATTTGCGCTCATAATCGTTCCTCTTTGGGTGAAGGGTACCGTGCCACTCCTCCGTCATTTACTGGCGCGCTGGGTAAGACGCGATGAATCAACATCAGTCTATCTGACGCAGCCTGCAGTTAGGACAGATTTGTGGGCAGTGGCTCCGGCCCCACAGAGCTACAAAGCTGAGTTAGTGCGATAAAGTGCAATTTGCCATACTGTCTTACTTAAAGAAGTCTTTCTCAACTAATAATTCACTTAACTGTTACATTAACGTCTACAAAGCCGTAATTCCCTTCACTGCCCTCTTCAAACCGCACATTTACCTGCTCTTCCAGATAAAAGCAGCATTATTTGAATTACATGTTTTTTTTATTAAAAATAAAGTTTTCAAAATTCATTTTCTGTTGACCACAAGTGCATAAATGTACATGCTTCAACAGTGAGTGGTAGCATTAATTTTCTTGACATTACGAATGTACAGTAGAAGTAGCTCGTATTCTATGGAAATTCAGTTTGTGGTTTGGAATGTTGCTTTAAACTTAAACTGTCAGACCTGCTATAGACCTGTATCCCATCTGGGAATCCCCATTCCTGAGCCCTGTATCTCTGAGATGTAATTCAGGCTCAGTGTGACCCTATACAGTATAAAGCAGTGTTTCCCAATCTGGTCCTCAGGGACCCACAGCTGGTCTATGTTTTTGCTCCCTCCTGGGGAGCTGGAAGGGAGCAAAAATGCAGACTGCCTTGCAGGAAGCGGGGTGGGAACAAAAACATGGAACGGTTGGGGAGTCCCTGAGGACTGGATTGGGAAACACTGCAATAGTGGTTGAGCAGACAGAATATAGATGGACTCAGATCTGGCCATTTGACAAGGAAACTATTTTTCCTTTTTTCACCCCTTTTGGAAAAAATAAGTCTTGAACTCTTGAGCTAAATTATTAAACACAATCAGATACTGAGGTCAATGCTATCTATTTAGCACTTCTGTTTTATTAGAGCTTTGTTCTGGAAGTTTGCTTAATGCATTAAATTTGACTCACTTGGACAGTGTGTGAGATACAACACATTAATCTTGTCCATTCCATTTTCTGTGGCTGGGACTGTAAAATCGTTGTTTCTGTTTTTCTTTTGGAGTAACCCCAATTTATGCCCTGTTCAGAAGCTCCACTGATATCTCACCTCACATTAACGGCGCAACATCAGCTCTCAAATCTCGACTCGTTAAATCAGACAACCGCTGCTCCGTGAGAGGCGAGGAATTAATGTCTGGAACGCCTGAGAGGAGAGATATTTAAAACCAGGGAGTCTTAGTGTTATTAGTGCTCTGCGGAGATGAATCTGCCGTCGAACGGCACATGTCTGCACGGACGCCCTACCGTTCCTCCACTCCTTAGCAGAATGTGTTAGACAGGATATTTATTTCATTTGCCCCAAACCGTGGCTGCCTCAACTGCACCTTTTGTGATGGAAAACATTGCAAGTAGGAAATCCAAAAATACAATATGTATCATTGTCAAGTAAAATGAATAAACTATAAATGCGATATATATGTTTTACGAATATCTTCATGTACAGCTAGATGGTAAAATTCCCCTGCCTCACCCTGGTGAGGGCCAGTTTGAAGGAGTATGTATTGTCTGATGCCTAAGGGTGACTGTGGCTATACTGGGCTGTACTACAGTACGTAATCTTCCCACTGAAAAGGCTGGCAGGCCAGGTTTAAGGACCGTAATCCTTCCTTTCCAAAGCTGCTGAGTCATCACACCACATGTGAATGGTCATGTGACCTGAGTTATTTCGTATATCGATATGGAATAAGATGCACATGTATAATGTTGTTTTGCTGTTGTAATTGCATTGCGTGAGTTCACCTTTTTGGCAATGGGAATACAATACTACTTTCCTCACCTTAGAGAGTCATTTATCTGTTCTAATGTAAATGTTTATTATTATTATTATTATTATTATTATTATTATTATCCATCTCCCTGGCCAGGAAAGGTGGTTTGAAGATGATTATTAAATCATAAAAAAAATTAACAGTGCAGTAGAAGATGTACAAGTTAATGTCAAAACCAAACAGGATCGATCATATTACCAGATTTTGTGGGCGTAGGTGACCCTGGTCCACAAGGTCCAGTCCTGAAGATTGTTCTTCATTTTCATGTCTTTGCTTCATTAGAGTGATCGTTCGCATCGTTACCTCACGTGGAGTCTCAGTTGGCAGTGCTAATTAAAATGAATTACTTAAAGCCTTTGGCCTTCACTTAAAGAATGATCTATTACAAATGTTGTTTTTATTAGCAGAGATAGCAAATTAACACCTGTCACTTTAAACGCTGGACATGCAGCAGACATAAAGCTGTTTAATTAAAAACACGTACTAATGTTTCAGCAGCAAAGTTACTAATATCAGGACAAATACGGAAATAAATACAAAAAGTCCGTAAATTGAATGTTTTCCCTCCTGGTAAACAGCCTTCACGGTGTTCTATAAATGAGCTGTATGTTGTTACAGTTCCAGGAAGATGAGGGCTTTAATGGGCTAGTGTCTGATAGGAAGCATGCAAAATCCCTCTCAGTGCCTCTGAAAACCAGGAGAACCTGGAACTCGAGTGCGACGGCTCACGGATAAGGTTTTTAGCCGAGCAGGGCTTTGACGCGGTCCCCAAAGGACAGAAACGACAGTGCTAAAATCTGATGGGGGGGGGAGGAAAAGTGGAGTCAATCAAAAATAATGACCAAATCTTTCAAGTTCAATCAGTGCTGCCCTGTAATAAAGTGTTAGACGGGGTGCAGTGCTGGGCACTGTGTGGCCCTCACCACACTGTTGAATATGCACAGAGCAGCAGGGGCCCAGCAGATAATTACACACTGTTCTGCGTCTCCAGAAAGCCTCCAGAACAGCCTGAATGTTGCTGTTATGTTTTTCTTTTCTTTTTTTTAAGGACAGCACAAGAAAATGCTTTCAATGAATATTTTTGTCAAATCCATTTTTTTCTCCAGACTCAGAATGGGGCCCATGGTGAACCATTACTGTCAAAATAACCATTATATATTTACTTTTTTTATATTTCTTTTTTTTTCCCCGGGGTCCATTGTCCTTTCGACAGATTTTGTATGTTTGGGCACTAATTGCGGTTTATAATGGAGGTGCGTGTTTATTTTCTTTGAGCCTGGACTGCTCTGTCTTTTCTTATTTTTCGTGATGCCCAACCCCCCCTGCCCCCCCCCAGACTGAAACTGTTCACACTCAGCAGGTGACAGTGAGAAAACAAGCTGTTATTTTCTGAGATGGCTTCTACCCACCCACCCCTGCTCTTTCATGCATGATACAGAAAACCAAACCTTCGTCTTCACAACATACTTATTATTTTCCCGTATGTGTCCATACTGTTGATTATTTGCCAAAGCAATTCCCACCTGAATTCTAACGATATGGCTTCTCTTATTTCTTGCCTGATAATTATTTTTGTTCCCTTGAAGTCTATTGGATGGTTCATCTTGGCTCCCCGAAAGCCACGCTACGCGCAGCGCTTGCTTACGGCCTACCTCACACTGATACGTCCTCACATTCACGAGCCAGGCCGCGCAGGGAAGCTCCGAGCCGATGTGAGTGCTCTTCATTAGCGCCAGACAGTGGCCTAGCAGGAAATGTGTCCACTGGGTCGTTCTCTGCTAAGGGAGGGGGACCAGCAGAAGATGGAGGGGGGCCTCCGTTATTCCCTCCGCCCCAGGCTAGCGGTGGTCATCTGGAGCCAGTCACATTGGAAGTCCCGTGCAAGTCGTCCAAATGAGATGGCAGGTTTTTAGGGCCTCCGATAAATTGTTTCGACACTGTCGCACAAATTGGATTTTAATGTCAACTGTTGGAATAATCCAAACGCAGACTGATTGAGATGTGCTCATATAATGTTATAATAATGTGAATCGTTATTGCCGAATTAATCTTAAATCATTATGATATATATTAATTTCATAACAGTGGCAGTTTTTTGTGTTATATCACAATAATAACAAAGATCTACTTCGAGGAACAGTTTCCTGCCACTTGCACACCCCCATTTTACCTGTGTAATTTCTGAAGCACCCATATTCCTGTTTTCTACCTAAGTGTGAGTTTTACACACTCCTCGGCAGCCATTTTGGTAGGTCTATGATGTGGAGAGCCTGATCGAGGGCCAAACTGTGATTGGGGTGATTATTAAGGAAGATTAAGGAGTAGCAAAGACAGTAGGCCAATATTACAATTCTAATAACAAACAGAACTCCTATGATTCAAGAGGTCTGCTAATGTTTTGTATGTAGCTGTCTGTGAAGCTGTGAGGGCGGGGCAAAAAGTCATGTGACCACAATTAATTTAGTTCACCTGCCTCTTTGCACCTGCAGTTATAACTCGGTGTGAAATGCTTTATCGTGTTTTATTTAACCTAGTTTGTTCTGACCACCTGCCTGGTGTCATACTTTTCAACCAACAAACCAAGTGCTTAATTTTCATCATAACAAATAAAAATCTTGTTAGCATAAAAAAAAAGATAAAACAAAAACAATCAGTGAGTGACCATCTCCTGCGTGTTGGCAAGAGTCCCCCCCTTGAAAAACGCCATTAAGGGAACAGTTTACAAGGCTTATCCTGGAACTGCACAGACGGCACATTCTCCCCGCGCACTCGCCAGCGCTCCAGCCCCGGCCAAGATATCTGCCCGCCCAGTCACTCCGGAGAGAGTTTCAAATCCGACATTAACATCTCCGACTCAGCTGCTAGAAATGTTATTCTAATTAACAAGGGATTAAGTCATAATCTTGCCTTGTAATACAGTCTGGATGGGAATTTCAATGTAGAGGGCAAAAATAAGCATTTAGCATCTCAGTAAATTACTCTTGACCCAAGGACAGGAGGCTATGGGCCTGCTTGCCGACTGCCAAATGAAAGGCTGTTCCCTGCCAAAATTTTATTAAACCATTACCAAATGCAGACAATTAACATTACTGTAGGTGGAAGCACACTCAGTATCATTTTTTTTTAACTTTCAGGAAGTTTGAGAGGACCTAAATGTAAATATCATGCATCACAAGCCAAGACTGACAGAAGAATGTAACGCAAGCATCCACAGGATGGTTTTGACTGTTATCTCACCGGTCTGTACAGCACAAGGCACTCTTTGTTTTGTAAAAACCCCAGCGCTATTTGACAATTCAATATAATAATCTTAACAAGTAGCTCAGGAGTATAAGGTGGATGTATCTTCTCATAAACATCCCCTAATTAGTAAGGTGGACTACCATTGCATTTACTTTTTCTTAGCCGTTGGAGATCTCTAGAGAGATCGGGAGATCACTGCGCCAACCACGGGCTTTAAACCAGCGACCTTCTGATCACAGATACGGTAGCCTCACCCGCAGGGCAACTTACCAGCCCTTTGCCCTGTGAATTACAATCTGTGTAAATGTTAAATACAAAGCTTAAGGAACTGCTTTAAAAATGTTCTGAAAGTTGCAGCATAGATATTTTCATTACTTGCTGGGATGCGACGTGTATGAGGTCTGGCCGGTGTTGGCTGCCCTGAAGCAGCATTGTAGCCAGGAAAGCCAATAAGGATCACTTCTGACCAAAGAGGTGAATTAGCTGATTGGAGGGAGTGTTGGGGCAAACCACACAGGGGGCTGGGGTGGTGGTGGTGCAGGCAGCTGCTCTCCACCCGCCACGGAGACTCGGGACCTTTTAGGAGGCTACCCAGACGCCGCCAGGAGGTGCCAGGTCCCGGCGAGTAGTCAGCGGGCCCCGTCGTATGTGCTAAGCCATTGTTTTCCGCTCAGCTAAGCGGCAGAGAATTGATATGCTACCAATGAAGTGCAATGACAATTAAATTAAGCGGCTCCCGTATTATGACCATCACGCTGCCGCCCCACTTATTTAATCACATGATGCGTGGCTTATTTTATTAGCCAGTAACCCCTAAGACTTCACCCGGCAAACTGTAAATGTTTGAATAGACCTATCTATTAGGAGCTTCCAATAAAGATGTAGTGCAAGTTTCTTTTGTACATGTATAATCTTTAACAAGGGCAAACAAACAGTAATTACTAAGCTGATATTCATAGCCAGAATTGTTGTTAAATCGATAATTATTTCTATGAATTAGTTTTTTATTATTTCTCAGGCTACTTGTACTCATTATAGTTTTTAACTTGAAAGCCTCGCCAGATAATGTGTGTTTTTCAGTAAAATGTACAGATTTTTCCTTATTTGAGATAACTCATATTTATTTGTAAGTTGCTTAGTTTTAATTGCACTTCCCTCTGAACTTGCTTTTCCAAGAAGGTCTTCCTGGATAGTGGTAATGACATAGAGGATACAGATTTAGAGGGTTCACAAAAATAATGTGATGCAAGCACACAAACAGATGTAAACTAGCATGGAACGTGTAAGTCTACTGTAAAGTCTACTTCTCTTTTGGCTACTGGAAAACTCTCTGGAGGAGCACTTGAGATGAATGAGTGGGTGCAGAAGGTCCTGAATGTGAGTGAAGAGATACAAGTCACAAGATATGCAAAAAGGTGAGAAAACCAATACAATGATCCCTGATAGGCTTCTGAAGATGCAGGCAGATTAAATTTCCCCACTCTGGTATCTCTGAGAGTACTGCGTGTCATAATGTCCCAAGAAGAAAAACAATGTCCTTGTTATGCACACAAAGCACAAATAGCTATCTCTAGACACAAGACACGATAAGCCACAAATCACCTGTGACTACCACTCCACCAAATGAGTGGCCAACGACCTTGGTAAGGTGACCCCGGTGCAATGCTGCCAGTGCATAGCTGCTTGTTAGCTTCTAGTGTCTTCCTGCAACATGGCTGATGTGTCTGCATCAAACGCCTTCGTCCTCGGGACTGGGAGACACCAGCAGTAAAATGATGGGAAATTGCATTGACATTGGACATTCCTTCAGAAGCTTGACAGGGTCCATCTCATTGCCCAGATGCAGACTGACCATTCCCCACTGCCTAGGTGCTTCACGCGGAGGCTGTGCTCAGGCATTCCACCCCCACCCGTGACAGTAAGACTGCGAAGAAACAAAACAAAGTAAAAACGCTAAAAGGTCACATGACTTCTCAAGTATAACATGGAGTGTAAATTATATAGTAAGTGAAACAGAAGCAAACACATGATTTTTTTATTAATGGTCAAGTGTTTACTATTTTTGGGACTAGCTGAATGCACACACCTCAAGGTAAGCAATGAATACACACACACACTCTTTGTTTATTTATTTGTTTATTTATTTATTTGTCTGTTTGTTTTGTTTATTTATTACACAGGACATGTTTTTTCATGTTACTAGCAGAATACTAACATATAATGGCATTAACTGGTTGAGCAAAAGAAAACGATTTTGACTATTCACCCATGGTGAAACGATCTACCTATTTTTTAACAAATTTTAAGCTCGTATGCATAGGGTACTTCCAAGAATTTCATGTGACTTAATGAGACATTCACCAAAGTTTTTTTGTACGATATAATCATATGCTAACATTTTACTTTACTGGCTATTTATTAAATTAATTGAAAGAAAAATGAAAATAGATTAAGTGTCATTTAGATTGAGTTAGTACCGTTTCGATTGACTGTGGCCTGCCCCGGCTTGCGAAGCGAGCCTAGCCTCACTGCGTTAAGTTAGTACACTCAGAGCTTCCGCTCTGCCACTGTAATTTTGGCAGTTACACTTACTAGGTGCAGTTGAGTAATCAGCTGTCCAATTTGGCAGTTCTCAGCCAGTCACCAGCCAGAATTGTGACAAGAGCAAATTGAACAAGACTGGGTTAATGGCTTTGACTGCCACCAGTCTGCTTGCGGGTGCCATAAGTGGAAGGGATGAAACCAGTTGTCACGCAGCCCTGAATACGAATGGGATCTGGGGGCCCGTGCATCTTCAGGCCAAAGCGGGGCCAGCACGCCCCCTTTCATACACCCGTTACACTACAACTTACTCAAGTGTCTAACGGTCTGACGGTTTTACACAACATAGTATCTCACCTGAACACAAGTTTTCCAATAATATAATGGCAAGTGCTGCCAACACACACGTGAACTGTGGCTCCGCCAAAGGACGATGAGAAACAAGTAAGAGATCAGTAAAGAACCACACACTGACCTTGCTGACATTAAGGCATGTAAAATATTCTGTTCGTCCATTTCCATAAAAATTGTTGCAGAACACCTAGTGTGGCAATTCTCTGTATGGTCTAACAGGGTTTTACAACCACCGGCACTCTATGACCTCACGTGGGAAGTTAAACCGAATCGGTCGAGGCAGCGTATATCAGAATCTGATGCGCGGCTGAATCATAAACCACGTTGAAATTGAAGACCTGAAAAGGTTTGCCTTGTTTGCTTGTTAACATTAAATGATGAAAACCATGTGAACAGCACGAGCTGGATCGGATATCCAGAGAAGCAGGGCAAAATCTGAATGCATTGCCTCTGGGCCAACCAGTAATTACTCGATAATGTAATGCATTGCAGTCTCAGTGCTAAATTACCATCAGTTAGTGCATCATAGACAATGCCAATGACCCTTCGGTCGCCATTGCCGTTTTTCACGGCTCTGCTCCAGTGGCCTGTGGTAAATTAGCTTTCTATCTTATCTTCATTTTATTTGGACCCTGACAGCAACAGAGGGCACTATTCAGAAAAAAAACTCCCACAGTCTCTTGGTATTCACAGGGGCTTTACAAATTATCCTGCTTTTAGTCTTAGACGATAAATTTCCCGCGGTTCACGAAAAATAAGAAAACTATACAACAGGTAAACACTGACATCGCACATGAGATCACACGAATATCTTGATATTGCTGCTTTTAATAAAATAAATAAATAAATAAATATCATGATGTTCACCCATATCCCCAGATCATTTCGTGAACCAGAGGGCCCAGACAGAGGGTTCGGTATTCCTATTTTTATCAGAGAACTTTAGAGAACAGCCCATGTTTTCTGGTGACATCTGAAACATGATTACAGGTTTCACATGCTTATTTTATTTCTGCTCGCAACAGACAGGAATTTCAAGTAAATATGATTTGCCGAATGTGGATTATGAAATGACATGCTTGGGCGTCGCTGGCAGCCTCCTACTCAAGCGTCACATCCACAGAGGTCTCCCTTGAGGACCATCACGGTGCCATACTGCTTGGAAGTGGATTGTCTTTCCCGCATGGGGTAAAAATATGAAATTCTGTCAGACTTGGATTAAAAAGCGACGCAAAGAGAGCGGCGTTGTGGCTTTGTGGTGGCTCCAGCTTTCAACGGTCTACGTCCCTTCTCGGTTTTGTCTTCATGTGCACCGTGAACCTCTCCTAGGGGAGGGATGAAAGCGTCATGGATTCCAGGGATGGGAGTGCAGAAGAAGCTACACTTCCCCCCAACCCCTGCTGTCGCCATCTCGAATCTCAAACTGGCGTTTCAAGACACGGGATGCAAGGTTCTGGCAAGTTGGGAAACCTAAAAGAAAGGACTGAGCAGGTTTGGGAACAAGCATACTTTATTGTTTTTTTTTTTGCAACTTTTGGACTTGGGGTGGGAAATGCTCTCTGTATTCATGCAGATGTGTGCTGTGCACTTGATCACTACCGAGTAGCAACACCAAACCACAGGCTTGTCACACAAATTCTTAAAAATAATAAATGTGGACGTCACTTGCTACAGTACATTGACCCATAGGGGCTCGACCGCCAGTGTTTTACTCTCCGCCTCTGGCTGTATGAACTTTCTTCTGTAGTTTAGAGATAAAGCCAAAGCAGAACTGACTCTAAGTTAATATAGACTTTTTTTCCCCCACTCCCATTAGGGGAATATTACAAAATATAATAAATATTTTAAATATTCAAACCAGCCTACAGTATTTGAGATTTGGGATGTCTCTCAGTATGCTTACTGTTTCAGCCTGTGGAGAAGCCTGATGAAAATGTAACAACATTGAAATGTAAAACAACCCCTTGATATTTCATAGATGAAAAAGCTAAAATATGTCCCTGATACTGTATCTATTAATTATGGATAGCATTCGCCATAATTAAAGGGAAAAAGTAAATGCAGACTTTTCCTATGTTGAGACACCCAGCACGCTCCTGAAGGGTTTCTTGATGATGGTTCCAAACAAGTTGATGAAGCTGAAGTCATGAGTTGGCCGATGATATCAACCTTTACTGTTTTTTTGACAAACATTCTGCCAGACATATTTACTTCCTACTGATCTTTGTCCTGCTGTTTTATACAGTAATCAGTCGACACTTCAGTACTTACAGTATGAGCTGTAAAGCGCCACGGTGACACACCTCTGGGACCAGGGTTCAAGTCTCTGCCATGGCTCCATGTGTGTGGAGTTTGCATGTTCTCCACGTGTCATTGTGCGGCTTCCTCTGGGTGCTCTGCTCCCCCCCCCACAGTCCAAAAACATGCCAAGGTTAAACGGGAGTTACCAAGGAGTTGCCTGTAAGTGTGTATGGTGTGTGAGTGTGCCCTGTGATGGGTCGGCACCCCATCCTGGGCTGTTCCCTGCCTTGTGCCCTAAATAGGACTAGTGGATGAATGGAATTTTTAAGTTGTATGTACACTGTTATGCATGAATACTTTCCCTGAAGGGAGTGTGGAAGTGTTCAAAGGACTGAAAATGATCCCCCAAAAAGTAGGGCAAAGAGGGGAATCGGGATCGCTAGAACCGGTATGATAGAGGAGCAGAGAGTGACGCATGTGTGAAGTAATACCCTACCGGAGCATGTTAGTCTGGGCCAGGAACATGATGCGGAGGATATGGTGGATCTATAGGGAGGTGAGTGTAAGAAACCCATCTACACAAGGAAGCTCAATGACTCCCACATATAGCAGCCTTATGTAGCCTTTTGTAAATAAGATGATGCCAGATGTTTGGGAATAGAACAAGAATTCTGGTCTAGGATACAGCTAAGGTACAGAGGTGAGCAGGACGGGCATGGAAGGGGCATTTAGACCCATATAAACCTTGTTATTTGGTCGAAATCCAGATCTCCTCTAGAAGATTCCCAGGTTCCGTTAGGATACCCCAGCCCTACGTTTAACCCCGAAGTGTTTACGGCGGGAGAAGGCGGGAGAAAAGCGGGGATCTGGTGAAAACGAAGGGAGAGATGGGCAGGAGGTAATCACGGTGCTTTTTATAATAGTGACGAAAAAAGCCTGAGACAGGAGAACGAACCTGAAAGGGAGCCACAGACAAGGGTGCGGGGGTGGCGAGGAGGACAGAGCGAAACAGTGGTAGACGGGGAGTGGATCGGCAGGCGAGGTATGGCAGCGGGAATTAAAAAGAGGGAAGCTGCGGGGGGTGAGGCCGTGAACCTGTATGCTATAGATAACTGGTAACTAGATGTTTCCTAGACTGTGCTGAGCTTGCCGGAGGATGTCTTTATTTTCTGACATGGAGGGAGGAAGGGCTGGCGGCCCTGACGAATTGAAAAAGAAATTTTTACCCAATGCAAATGCTGTTATGTAAAAGCAGTTTTTTCATCTACTACCTTGACTAAGTCATTATTTTCTTGTTTCAGTATTCCAGGGTTAAGATGTAATCTTACAGTGAGAAGTACCTGGAGAGAAAAATCTGGTCTGAGTTTCGGGGATTTTTTGAATGAATTTTTGAAATATATGCATATTTTTGAGATCATTTTCTGTCCCTTTGAACTTGATGATACAGAAAAAGAGAAATCTTGGCATCACAACTTTTTTTTCCATTTAAACACACGGACATATTTGCAGAATTTGTGAGGAATACAGACAGAAGATTCTCAGCTCAGGAACCGCATAAATACATGCAAAGTTATTACACCAAAATCTCTAAATGTGTTGTTTATCAGAATTTTGTCCCCAACTTATGAATGATGCAAGTTTTTCTATCTCTGACAATAGTGGATGACTGACTAGGGCCTAAAATGGATCCTGTACAGCTCAGCATTATCCAGACCGGTTCCTGTCTGCTTCCCTGTCATGGGATTAACAGACAGGTAGGATTCTCCAGCTAAAAGAGCGGCTGATTGAAAGAACAGGCTTTTAATTGGTGTGCAGTGCTATGTGCTTGAAACAAAGTTACTTTCAAATTGTCTGTGGGCCAGAAACCAGTACTATAGTCTCTGGGTTCAGATCTAATCCTATTTATGGACCACGGATACGTCCTGCAATAACACCAAGCCTCACTCCACTGCACCTGAATGGCCTCATAATTATATGCCTCATTGCAAAAACATTGCCGGGAAAATGAAAAGTTCCCTTGATATGTCTTAGGGGGCAGTGAGTGTTTAATGAACAGCCGGTAAAAACAATAGATTTCCAGCCTCATCAGACGAATGGATTCGCTGACCATGAAGGGTTTTTTTTTTCTATATTCAATACTCAAGTTCAATGTATTGAAGAATGCATGAACAGGAAATTAGAATTATGCCAGGTTCCTAACAATAACCAAAAAGGGCATCACAATCTCCCACATCAAAACTCTGCACACCATACCTCCAACAGCACAGCCGGTATGACATTTACTCATAGGTTCATTGTAATTACTCAGCAAATAGAATGGCACGTTTAAACCTAACGGAGAGAATGAATCTGCCATGCTGAATTCTCAGGATTTAAGAATAAAGGAGAAGGGTGGGTGTTTCTTTAATAACCAGACTGCTGCTTGACTGGTGCTTGTGGAGCCACGCCTTCAGTGCTGACAGGTGTAAAATGCAGCAGAGGAATATAGACACCCCTTCTTGTAAGAGAACATACATTTCCCTTCAAGAACACTATGGAGAGATAAGCGACTTTTTATCCTTATGCCTGTAAACATTCCTACTCGCTATTGGCACTTTAAACCTCAGCATCTTGTTGTTGTACTTGAATGCTATTGTAAATTGTGCATTGTATGTTATTGTATATAGTGAATTCTGTGTTATTGTATATTGTGTGTGCACTGTATGTATCGTACGTATTTTATTTGTCCATACTTCTCTGTTCTTGTTTTATTTGCTATTTATTGTCCTTTATAATTATGTATAGTTTAAGTATGAATAGATTTACACAAGCAGCTATTGGAATCCTTGAATTGAATCTCTGAATATCCCCGTTGACCATGACTTAACTTATTGGTAAAAAGTTACATTCTCAAATTTGGAAAGATAAGCTTTTTACCTGTATAGGAAGATATGTGTGATGAGGACAGCTAAGGTACTGCATGTTAGGAATGACCCTTATACTGAACACCACAGAACACACACTTTTGCTCACTTTGCAATTCTTTATGCAAGTCAGAAATAGAAGGAATAACGGACCCAAAGACAGAAGAACAGCAGCCACTGCCGGCTACCTCACTTCTCCTTTCTAGGAAGATAAACGCTGTGGCAGTTTGAGCAGAAATGGGAGCCTCGGTCCTCAAAATTGCAGAAGGGAAACTTCCGGAAAATGTGGAACAGTTAGCAAAGGTTCTGAACTGATCGGTCAGGTATGTATTCAGGAGGTACATAATCTTTGTAACCACTTTGGATAAAATTTTATAGAAAGGAAACAAAAATGAACATTTTGCAAGGTTTTCAAGGTGCGTATCTGATATAGAACATAGATATTTAGCTTTGACAAGATATGTAAGGTTTTTAATTAGTAATTACAGCTGGTTTTAACCTTTTCTTGACCTGGCCAGAGACGCATGGCCATTATGAGTGATATAAAATCTTTAAAAGTGATAGGTGAGAATTCTACATGAATTCTTAAGGTTGCTGAGATCTTGGCCTCCTTATGCAAGCCATGTCTGATCTGGAATGGATTTCTGACAAGGAGGCTTGGACACGATTACAACACGATGCAGCAAAGATGCCAGCTGACTGTGATCAGTTTTCCACAGCTGGAGAGAGAGGTGGATGAAGACCTGTGTAATGAAGAACATTCATTGTTGTTAAATTACAATATGGTGCCAGAACATGCAGTGATGCATTTATCACACCTCGCTTTCAGTCTTAGGGCAAAATGACCAGCCAGAAGTCTGGGGAACATGTAGCTTGCGTAATATCATTAGTACAGAAGGTTCTCCATAACCATAAATAATGTTTTGGGGCACTCTAAGTACATCGTCAGAAAACTTTAGATATGATTTAAAATGGAAAAAGACAGTTTCTGTATAATAAAGTATTATGTTGGAAAAGACTGTGGTTCATTTACAGTCACAATCTGCAAAATATATTTACATTAAAGGGGCCCTACTATGCTCATTTTCACTGTTCATAATTTTATTTTGGGACCTACTAGAGTAGATTTATATGCTTCAGTGTTCCAAAAACACATTATTTTTCTCATATTGTACATCTCTATTCACCCTCAGTCAGAAACACTGTTATGAGCTCAGTGTGCTCTGATTGGTCAGTTTGCCCGGTTGGTCAATGTGCCCGACACATCCCACGCGTGTCTTCCAATCTGTAAAACAGGGGTGGGCAATCTTTTCCAGAAAAGGCCATTGTGTATACGGGTTTTCGCTGCAAATTCTTGATTAGATTACTAATTAGAGGACTGATTAGTTGAAGAATCCAAAAACCTGGGTTTGAGCAGCTGACCTAAAGGTTATCTGAAAAACCTGCATACAGGACAATAACATTGTCCACCCCTGCTGAGGACAGATCCTTGCAGAAAGACGGTCAATAAGGATTGTTTTATGAGGCGACCTCACCATGTCACAGAAGCAAGGGCTGGAATTCCAAGGGGGTGTTTCAGGCAGACTAGAGAAGAGGTTTCTATGGTGAGAGTTTCTCCTTTTGGCATGTAATTTTTTTCCTTAAAAAGATCTTGCAGACTGCTTACATAAAGCCCCTTTAAGAAAAATAAAACTGTTCACCTTTCTTGGATATCATCAAGGTAAATAACAACTATATAGAAAGTAATTAAAATCACAGAATGGATTGTTCTGTGCCAATAACTGCTGTTCATATGTGAATAAATCCTAGTGTATAAATGAATGTGTGTTTCTAATGGAAATGGCAGCAGTGATGGGGATGTGATAGAGACCTGGATTTGAAATGATTAAAATGACTGAATTTGGGGTGAAAAATCATGGACATTGAGGTAATTCACTCGAGTGTCAAATCCTGCCTTGTCGGCAGCCTCACAAATCACCTTTTCATGGCCCGAGCTCAGATCACACGGAGCTCTTCCATCCACAATCTATGCAGTTGCTTCTTCTTTAGTTTCCAATTATTTTTCATCAGCAGAAACTGTTGAGAGGATCGAATCGTAGATCTTTTGCTCGTGGTACTTTTCATTACATAAAGACGTTTTGAGGGCGGAATGAAAAATGATTGATTCAGAGAGATAACCAATCAGATTGTAGAGGAGGCGGGACCAAGACATCTGATTGGTTGGTCTCGCTTCCTCTAGCTGCTTGAAAAGTCCTGCCCTCAGAACTTTTTTGTGTAACTAAAACTTCCATGGGCAGTCAAATTTTTGTCAAATCATGACAGTGGATTTTTATTGTTTCCATTATATATATTTTTATCCAAGGCAATACAAATTTGTCTGGACATTTTAACCATGTTTTGAGGTTGTAGGAAGAAGTCAGAGGAAAAGCAAAGAGAACTTTCTTATTTTGCTACCTGTAGGATTTTTGACTTTACCTCCAAACATCTGACCCTGATATTAATCTGGATGGTGCAGATTAACGGGGCCAAATTAAACCGTGTGCGTTTAGCCTCCCTCTACTGGATATAGTAGCGCTGTAGGCTCTGCCTTTTCCCCCCGCAGTTGGCTAATATGGCGGGTCAGCGCCGCGGTGTTTTAGGTGAGTGTGCTTGCCAACTCCAGCAATTCCAGGCAATTAATCATGGGATGCGGACGAAGGCGGTGTGTGGCTAGGCGGAGGGTCAAACTGCGGCTATTACCAGAAGACGCCACGTGGCGGCTTTTTGTGTTAACCCCGATGCCCCCCCCCCGGGGCTCTAGTCAGCATGGAGATCACAGCTGTCTCCACCACTACTCCACAGCTGCAGGGGTCGCTGGTTCCACCCCTGCACTGTCTCTCCGCGGCATGCGAGATGGACGTGTTCCAAAACACACGGCTCATCCCATTTTATAAGTGCGGCAACATCCAGAAATCTGCCCACACTATTGCAGTCTCCTGTACCTTTGTAATGATTAATTATGACAATTCTCAGACAAAACACATTGCTTAAAATATTACCATGAGACATTTTTCCACAAATCCTGTGCAAGGTGCTGAATCTGTTTGGTGCCTGTATGGTTAGAGCCGACACCAGATATTAAACTCCTGTGGCCCTAGTACCTGTTCTGGTTCGACGCGCTAATTTGTGATAAAAATGAGTGCTACAAATACGAACGAAGATTGCACGCTAAATTTGAAATATGTATTCCATTGGATGCAGACAGAGGTTGCTTGTTCCAGAAAGATCTCCGCTGTTGTACCATTGAGCGAGAAACTTAAAATATCCAGGTGGGAAAATGAGTGAAGAAGTCATTTTGAATGAAAATCGTCAGTCAGGCTAATAATGTAAATGTGTCATTGAGCTGCTGTCTCCGTTTGGGTTAGATTAACGGAGTGCCGCCGGCCTGCGTCAGTCGCCCTAACAGAATGACATGGGTCCTGATGTTCGTAAAAAACCAACTTAAATCTGCAGAAGATGCAGAATTAGCTATAGTGGGAAACCAAAAATTCTTACAATGATGGACGTTTGGCAAATGAAATTCAATGAGGATGTCAGCAAAGTCACATACACTGTAGATAGTTGTATGCTCTATAGATACAGTATTGGGGACAAGAGAGGGAAAAAGGTTTATGTTGCATAGATAACTATAATAGATAGATCTCTTAGGCAATTTTTGGTACTTTTAACAAGTTGTTTAAAAATCTATTATATATATTCTAATTTATATAATCATTTAGAGCTGAAGTTTAAGAAAATATGCCTAAACTGTGCAGTGCACGAATAAAAATCCAGCTGCATAACTGGAACTCTGGTCAGATCACCTCAAAAAGAATACCCCAGCTTTGGTGAAAGTTCAGCAATGTCCGAGCCAGGAGAAGTTTTCGGACATGGACAGGCTATTAAAATGTTTCCCAGCTTTCTTTCTTTCCAGCTTTTCACCCAAGATTCCCAGATCTCTATGTCTCTGCAACAGTGGTAGTGGTTGGTCTCTCTCAGGAAAAAGAGAGCATAACACAAACAGGTTTATTAAACCTTCTCCCCCTCGTGTAATCTTTACAGCCACTAAAAAGTACTATTACTATAATAGTCTGTTAATAATAGCACAAATTATGACTGGGGTTGCTTAGATGATACCACAAACTTCTTGTCACGCCCTGCATCCCTGCCCCTCTCGTTCGCTCTCTAGTTACTAATCTATCTTACCTCTCATTTCTGCCCTCATATGACTCACTCCAGCTGCCCCTCGTCTGCTCCCTCGTTAGTCGTATATAAGAGTGCCTCCTAGTGCTGTGCTCCCCAGTCCGGTCATGTGATGTCACTACCTGCTCCTCAGTGTGTCCTGTGCCTAGTGGTTCTGCCTGATCCTCCCTACCCTCTTTTCACCCCTTGTGATCTGTTTCCCTTGCTTGTGGTCTGTTTCCTTTGCCTGTAGGGTAGTTGGTTTTATTTAAGCCCCTTTTGGTTTTCCCCCACGCCAGCCTTGCCTCCATTCTTGCCCGTGACTTGACAGTTCTTATCAGTGCCAGGGATGCTGATTGCGTCAATATATAAATGACCAGATTCTAATAATTAGCATTGCACTGACTATGCATGCACTGACGTTTTGTGTTGCTACGGGTATTTAAACTCTCACAGTAAATCTGATATGATACCTGCAGACCTGTTTTATGTATAGATAAAGGTAATTCCACCACCATTAGTCAAGGTGGATATAGGATTGTTCCTAAGAATATCTTTAAAAGTACCACATCAGTTTGAAGTAATGCTATTAGAGGATTTTAAATTGGAAATCGGCGTGTATATTTGCTTCTCTTTTGAGAAGCAGCCCAGCTTCAAAGAGATCTCAAAAGGATGTTGTTCAATTATAGCTTGGTGAACTTGCATTGTAAAGGGGAAAACTCTGGTCAATCTGTTTTTAATAAAGCCGGTGAAAAAAATTAAAGTATTGATCTATATTTATTGATGTGCAGGAAATCACGGCTAAAGCTGAAACAATCAATCTAAACATATTTCTGACAAAGAGAGCTTATTGATATAACTCTCAGTTATAATCTAAGTTTAATTAGTGAAATCATGAGAGGGAGATATTAGAGGGAGAGCAATATTGCAAAAAGACAGAGTGGGAGAAATGTCATTGCGTAGAAAATGGGCATTGTTACAAAGTAATTAAAATCGTATTGCCACTAATATGTCTGCATAAAGCTGGTCTCATTGAGCCAAAATGATGTAAAGTGATCAAATTACACCCTTAGATGGATTTACTTTATATGTGGTACAAGGCAAAAAATATATTTGAAACTGAAAAGAATACATTTTTAAGGAAAGAATGAATAATTCAGCAATAGACTGAAATGTTAACATGGTGTAAAAATCAGGAGCGAAAAAAACTCCAAGTTGTTTTAAAGAATTACTTTTTTTAATCATTAAAAACCTCAGGAAAAACAGATACTGAGAGTGCTGCAGTCTGACTTTTTAGCTGAGTCCACAAACAGGGGAATCGCTTCTCCGAGTTCCTGGGCTTTTTCCCCTAGTTCAAGGTTAGAAGAAGAAAGGATCACAACACATAAAGTTGCCTCAGATCAAGATATGCACTTGAGACTTGTATTGAGTTCAGAGGAACAGCTTCAATACAGTGATATTGCTGCTAGCTAAACTGACTTCTATCCACAGACAAAGCGAACACTCCCTGTGATTAATCAGAATATAAGCTGACTGGCAAACACCTCTTCACAGGCAGCCTTTTCCAAAGCGATGCAATTGTGTTGGTTTAGATTTCTGGAACATGGCCTACAAAGTCGCTATATTCCAGATGTAGGCTCGAGCCTTGGTGACTTTTGCTTGGTTGCTGTTGCTCTTGACATGAGAGCTTGGAGTGTGTCCTGTGGTCCTCTGGCCTAAGCATGCTCATTTCACGTATAGAGTTATCGCCTGCTGGGCCACTGACGCATGCCAAGGAGGACTGCTATTTTAGTGAAATAGGTATGTTCGGGCCACCATCACAAATGGATGTGAGTTCTGGTCGGAGAATAATGGGAACAGCTATTCAACGACAACAAAGGAAGTGGTTGACCACGTGTAAAGAAGGTCACTGAATATTACTCCTGGAATATTTATGAAAAGGGCAGATAACAAAAGGCTGTCATCTTGTAGACGCGGGACAATCCATTCAACAGGGATAGTGGTGGACATATGTATATATAATCCGTCCATCCATTTTCTGTGACTGCTAGTCCTATTCAGGGTTGCAGGGGGTCCGGAGCCTATGGGCGCAAGACAGGGGACAACCCAGGATGGGTCACATACCCATAATATTATACAACAGTTAATTCCATCCAAGAAATCTGATTGGATAATTGGATATTGGACAAGAAGCGTTTTATCAGTGCAGTTACCAGAATTTCACCAAACTTGGACATTTCACATGAGCTGTGTCACTCCACTTTTCGGATGTATCGAAAAACCGTTATACATGCCTTATTTCCACCAACACAGAGCCAGTGCTGGGCTAATTCTCACTTGCTGCCTTTTGAGAACCTGCCCGCGTTTCCACTGGTTTCAAAAATGAACGTAGGTAGAATTGAAAGTAAAGTAAAGGGCCATATATATTTAGTTTTTTGGATTTATTTTGATCTGTTTCAGATTAGGTTTTTATAAGCTGCCAAATGGAAAAAATATTTTCAAAGTATGACTTGTTGCACTTGTTGTTTCTATTGCCTTGTTCCGCTAAAGGGTCCCGCGTCTTTGTAAGTGAGTTCATTCTCACTCGCTGCTTTACCGCTGTCATTTTAAGGATCATGCAATAAAAGAGTCTGCTAAAAACTGAACTTTGCTGTCCGGCCTTGGTTTCTTCGGCACTCAAGCCCCACAATATTTTATTTATTGGACCTGTGGCATGGTTTTAATTTACAATGCAACGTTATTCCACTGAAAAGCTGGGTAATTGTTTCACTGCTGGCACCAGCAATATTAGATTAAACTATATTGGTTATTGACTGTATTTTCTGGGTATGTGGAAGGTTTGGACGCGATAGCCCGTCCCACTTTCACTGACATTAGGAGAACTATTATTTTTTTTGTGGAGGCGGGCCTGTAAATGTTTAAATAAATAAACAAAACATAATATATCTTATTACTGTTACCTTATAAATGCTGCTGGATGATATATGTGATATATTGGAGTACAACCACACTCCTTCTCGTATGTTAATACATAATTAGCAATATATAAACCGCCTCCCCATATATATATATATATATATATCTATATATATATATATATATATTACAATAGCAACCCCGTGAAACCCAGATGCAGACCACTCTGGCCCACATATGGCCC
>JAODKC010000110.1:959011-976539 GCA_026777985.1 Mormyrops attenuatus
TTGGTAGGCTTTGCCAGAACCACCACTACCCCCTCCCCGCCCCAAAATGTAATTCTGACTACAGACCTGGTAACCAGTTAACGTCCAGTAATACTGAATGAGCTCACCGAATCTTGCATGGGATGTTAACTAGAGAATGTGTGGGGGGGGCTTTTTTGTGACAAGAACTGCAGGATGCATCTTCAGGCCAAGGAATCTGTTTGGGAGCCATTCTGCTGAGTGTTCCTCACCTGCAATGTGTCATGATGCACATCTCCCAGCTGGAAAAGACCCTCCACATGCCACACAAGGGGGCATGTGCTACACAAGGGGGCACATGACACACAAGGGGGCACCTGACACACAAGGGGGCACATGACACACAAGGGGGCATATGACACAGAAGGGGGCACATGACACACAAGGTGGCACATGACACACAAGGAGCCACATGACACACAAGAGGGCACATGACACACAAGGTGGCACATGACACGCAAGGGGCCACATGACACGCAAGGGGGCACCTGACACACAAGTGGGCACATGCCACACAAGGGGGCACATGCCACAGAAGGGGGCACATGCCATACACGGGGGCACATGACACACAAGAGGGCACATGACACACAAGGTGGCACATGACACACAAGTGGGCACATGACACACAAGAGGGTCCATGACGCATAAATGCTGAGGATAAGAGGCTTATTTGCAATGTTCCAACTTCTGCTCTTTTGGCGTTTAACAGTTGTTTGCAATATGTTTTGTTTATTTCCTAACAGTTTTAAGTTAAATGATGTTTATTTCTTTTAGTTTATATCTGCTTTCCAGACATCCATCATCGGGGTTGGAAAATTCAAGAAATAAATGTACCATATAAATTATACATTTCCTCTAAGAATTTACTTGGAAATGTCATCTTGCTCTGGTTATCGCAGTCTGAAATTAATGGAACTTATTTATTTTTATGTCATCTAATGGGGCAAACAACAACTTTTTATTGTTGGACCACAAAAGAATCTTTTCCATCAAATAAATATACCCATGGAAATTAATTCTAGAACTAGAATCAGAACAATAATATGGGAAAATTTATACCTGATTATTCAGTAAACAAAAATGTTTGTTAAGCGAGTAAGGAATCATAACATTTGCGGGTATACCTTCCAGATACAGGCAAAGATAGGGCTGATGGTAATTAAAAACTGCATGGCCTGTTTCAACACTGTTTCAAGGGGCTATTTGATAACCTCAGAAGTTTTAGACGGTGCAGACAGACCAACTTGCCTGTAGTTTTCAACGACAGTATCACTTTCACTTGAAATTTCCTGAAAATTATGAACTCAATATACTAGCCTTATAGTGTTTTAAATAATCTACCTTAATTTATTTGTTCATTTGCTCGTTTTAAGGAGCAGTTGGTAAGGCACCCCTCCCCAACCCTGCTGAAGTGTTAAAATCCGACCTATGCCTTTCTCTCTGAGCACATGTCAGTGTCGGTGTATACTTGTAGACTATGTGTGTCTGCACGTCTGATCTTGTTTTTGTTTAAGAGAGAGAGAGGGGGGGGGGGGGAGAGAGAGAGAGAGAGAGAGAGAGAGAGGAAAAGACACACGCGGAGTTATCAAATCCAATCTGCAGAGCGTCATGTAAACAGTCCCGCTCTTCCGAAGGCTGATATACTAAATATCGCTCTCCCATATGTCAGGACGCTGGGAACAGTGAGATTAATAGAAATGTAAAACTGTAAATTATAGTCTTTATTCACTGATGCATGTAGAGGAGGGGGCACGGAGCCCTGGGGATTCGATGCACACAGTGACACCAAAGAATAAGACTGCAGACTCATTCTCGAATCAGCGGGTGAAGGACGCGCTTAATCCATCCGTTTACTGTTCATCCATATGCAGGCGCATATAAACATCGCACGGATCAGTACTGGGTGAGGAATTCTCACTGTGTATCTGCTGTTTTTCCCATTTAAATATGATATGACTGAAACATAAGTGCAGCTGATCACGGTTAGAGAAGGGAAAACATGAGGTTTAACGCACCACTTGTATGGGACGACAATACTCTATCTCCGTGGAATGATAATATGAAAACACAATTTCTGATCTTCACTTTTTATCGGTTTTTTATGTCCTTTCTGCATGCCCCGCAGCAGCCCCCCCACCTCCCCCGGCCGCAATTCATTTAGATACAATCGGCCGTTAGCACTTTTTCAGCATTAGACGCACCTGAATAATACATGTCGTGGCCTTTCCCTGCTATCACGCATAGGGCCCGCATGGCGAAAAGGCGCCGATCGCACCTCCGACGCTCAGCTGCTCACTATCTACACTGTAAAGTATTTGTCACTGGGTGCAGAGTGGCGCTGAAGGCGATCAGAAGTGCGTAAGCGGTTGCGGGTTTACTTAGTCCGGACATCTGGCATCTCTTTGCTCCTGACTTTAGCACAGACAAGAGAATCAGTGGACTATTGAATGCAATCACAGTAAGCGAGACGGATAATAAAGACTGATAGCACTTTCTTATTCTATCACACACAAAACCTACCGTGGGGTTGTGGCTTTGCCTTGAGCTGCCTGCATCTAATAAGGATTGAAAATATGCCGTGGCGCGGGGGGGAAATAATAAAGAAAAAGACTGCACGTGATCCACTTTTCTTTTTTTGCATTGATATGGCCTGAAACAGGATCTTATGCGAATTCCAGTGAAAGCAACTCACAGCAACTATAACACTATTTTCACCGTAACATTAATACACTAGACATTTATCTTAATTAAACTATTTGAAAAATTAATATGGGTGAAATAACTGAAAATTAAAAGAAACAAGAAACAAATAAGCTGAATGTTTCACAACAAAGCGCAAAACAAAAGCATAGCATCTTAACAAAGCAAGCGTTTTATTTTTGGGGGCGAGGGGATGGGATGGTGGTGACTTTATAGGAATTCCCTCTTCGCAGATAAACTACAAGACGCAGGTGCACAAATGAGTTTCGTTTGTGTGAGAACTACTTAAAAATAGAGCAGACGCAGCAAGTTCACCGAACAGCAGTATGATTAAAACCGTATTAATACAGAATCTCTGATATTGATGATTCTCAAAATACATGGAGTGATGTATACATTCTGACAGGGAATGGCTGGTGCCGCACGTGCGATAGCATCTTGCAACGTGATTGTTCTACAGTATATGTCAATAACAACCTTCAGAGTACACTGTCACTGTCTTCATGAACTGCATTTAGTGTTTGTGTTACCCATATATTGGCACTGCCCATTTCATAAAGACTTCTTCAGAAATATCATCTCGTAAAATCTGCATAAAATAAGGACAATGCGCAATTTCTTTTACGACTCGCTAATCTCAGGTTTACACTTTTGCGCACAGCTGCTACCGTTATCGCGTTTTTTCCTTTTCTTTTTTGGCGTCTTCTATTTTTATTGCATTTCCACGGGGACGGAGCTCAAAGAGCTGTGCCACATCGCATGCATATTTCATTAAGTTGGGCTCAGGAATGCATAAAAAGCACCAAGCCTCAATCTGCTATCAATGTCAGACTCGTGTGAGGTGTCCAAATAACAACTCAGTAGAATGCGACCGGTTCTTATCTACACACGAAAAGCTGCTAAACTCCTTCCTTCCATTTGCTCTAAGGTCATAGGTGCACGAAGCTGTATATATCTATTTGTAATTATTTATTTTTCTTTCTTTGGTAATTATATTAGTGTTTACACAGTTTGTAACAGGTCGTCTTTAGGATTGTATCAAGATCTAAGGCACACATTATTATTATTATTATTATTATTATTATTATTATTATTATTATTATAAACACCCTGTAGGGGTGTTTTGACCCACAGTAAGTTGTTTCATTGTTTCTTCTGTACCATGTAGGCAACCCGTAAGTGCGCTCCTTCATCGTCCGGTTTCTCTCGGCCTGCGACGCACCTGCTTGACGGCTGCACTGCATGCAAAACAAATACGTACATCAGAAAAACAGATAATACCGTTCCCGTTCCCTGACTTCAGCAGCTGCGTTCAAGTTTGCTGCATGTGCACCAGGAAACATCGTCTCCTGGGCAATAAGAGAACTAAACGTGTCTCATGTTCGACATCAATTAAAGAGGCGGAGGAATAGACTAAAGCTAAAGTGACCGTGTTTTCTCGGCGTCTTTTGTCGGGTACTATAATAACACGTAATATATTCCGAACAAATAGCTTTTACGGATATCGGTTTTTCTTTTCTAGTTCACTAAAGCTATTAAAACTGATAAGTCACTAAAGTCAGTTTTGTAATTTTTTCCCCTACTTATTTATGTTTACCGTAACTTCCTTATTTAATAATTGTTTGTTTATCATATATTAAGCCAGTTATAATACAGACTGTGTACTAATGTGTTCATTTTTAGACAGACGGTCTATTCTTTTTTTTCTTTTGCATTTGTAGACGAAATTCAATGCAGTCTAGTGGAAAGTTAATTCGTTTCTTTTTGTTTCTTTTTAAAGTCATCTGTCACGCAACTATCTCAACATCCAACGCCAAACATTAGTATTAAAGATTTCTAAAATTCCAGAATTAATTATTTAGCAACAGACTCACAAACAGAAAAAATATTATATATGATTATGATCTGTTTTAATAATTAAAAATACTAGTAAAAGCTGTCTGGCTGTGAGAAATATTTTTAGAGTTGTTTTGTTTGTATTAATGAAATTAAAAGAGGAAAAATAAGCTTGATAATCTTTTGGCAACTTGTTTCTTAATTAAAAATACAAATATAGATTCAGCTTTATGAAAAGACGCTTGACCTAAATTAGAATTGATGATGGTGCTGCACTATCCAAAGGTGTTCCATGCTGGAACAGAATAAGAATTCAGGAGAATTAAAACGATGCTGACCCAAATACAATCTCGCAAAAGGGGAATCATGTCATTGTAAGTAGGCCAAAAAGGTGCTTTAAAGATTTGCAAAAATTCCCCTTTATGCTGGAGCTTGAAATAAATGAAAGACGGATGAATTCCAGGATACCAGGGGAAATCCTACCTTGTGATTTCTTATTCATCAGAGTAATACAGTAGGCATAACTTCATAAGCGTTGTTAATATTAATATAGTGAACAGAGAGAGGTCTGTATTTCAGAATCGCCAAAGGTATTTAGAAAGCATAATTAAAAAAGTGTGTCTACCCATGGATAACTAGCATGGCCCACAGAGCTTATAATCATTTTACAAGTTAATCTGGACCCTCATTAATGACTCTGGACAGAACACATGGAGATCACTCATGCTTACATGTAACCTGACATGTAGCCTCACACATAAACTCACACGTGACCTCACACGTAGCCTCACACATAACCTCACACGTAGCCTCACACATAACCTCACACATAACCTCACACGTAGCCTCACACGTAGCCTGACACATAACCTGACACATAAGCTCACATATAACCTCACATATAACCTCACACATAACCTCACATGTAGCCTCACACATAACCTCACACATGCCCTCACACGTAGCCTCACACGTAACCTCACACATGCCCTCACACGTAGCCTCACACGTAACCTCACAGGTGACCACACACGTAACATCACATGTAATCTCACAGGTAACCTCATACAGAACCTCGCACATAACCTCACACATAACGTTACATGTGACCTCACACGTAGCCTCACACGTAACCTCACACGTAACCTCACACATGACCTCACACGTAACCTCACACATAACCTCACACATAGCCCAAGAAATCCATCACTTGTGTTTCTCAGTTCTGCATTTCACTATACAGAAGAAACCACAGCACGACACGCTAATGTACAATTTCCCCTTTCTGCACTCTGCTGTTATCCATCAGCCAGCACAGAGATCAGAGTGCTCACGACAATTCAAAGGTGGGTATTTCTTTCCTATAAACCACTGTTCTGGTTTATGTTCTTCTTCCTAATTTTCCTGTCTAAGCCTATGTGGTCAGATAAGTTCAATCACATTTTCCTTCTGTTACACAAAGATAATGGGAGCTGTGATATTTGATTAGTTCTGATTAATTGGTTAGTAATATTACATGGTTCCTGGCAGCACAGCCAGACTTGTATCTTGCTCTGGGTAAGTGGTTGGAAGATGGATGGATGGATGGATGAATGGATGAATGTGGCATAGTTTGGATTCATTTGGTAACTATGACACATTTTTAGATTAATGTAACTGAAGTTGAAATTCTTTTGGTTAACAGTATAATTAACATGAATAGTAACAGACACGCTACACTGCTCCAATGTAATAATAAAGTTACAGTTGTCTTTCCCTCAAGGCTGAGGTCATTCTCCCACCTATTATTCAGTTCCCAAAGCTAGAACTTTTCATTATTTTTTTGGGGGTCTTATTTTATTTTTACTGATATTTCATCAAGATGAGTAGATGAAAGATGGTATACAGGATGTCAATGAATGATACCAGTTACAACCTGACTTTAACTTATAATGTGTCTTTTCATCCTCCATACATCCATACATCCACCCACGTGTACTGGCCTAAGTTGTAGAGGGGCTTGGATCCTATCAGAGACAGCAAAGCGCACTGGGGGGGGGCTACGCTCTGGTCAGGCACCAGGTTCAGGGCACCACACATTCACTGCATCGTACACTGCAGGTAATTCAGGGACACCAGTTAGTCTAAATGCATGCTATTGGATTGCAGGAGGAAACCAACACGACACTGGGAGAACACACAAGCCCAATACACAAAGGAGAGTGGTGGGCTTCGAACCCATAACTCTGGAGCAGCAAGGTGCATTTTTGTTTATTTATTTTTTGAAAATGCTGTAGTATCTGCTGAGGTAAAATGCAATACAATAATTAAATTTAATATTGAATTGACTTTATTAAGGTAATTTCCTATAATTAGTCATTGAGGCTGTACCATATAAAATTTAATATGCTATAATAACACAGGAAAGGTCTTGATAGTGCATCCATCATTTTATTAAGCAGAGGCGTCCTGTACAGAATCCCTAACCTTCATAAAGACAATGCTGGTTTAGGCCTAAGTCCTTTTTAATAGGATTTGGGCCTTTAATGAGAGTCTGCTCAAATTTATGATCATTGGCCTGGGTGAATTACACAAGAATTCAATCCGTGGTCAGATTGTTCAAACATGTCAAGTGCTTGTGGCATAATCACTTGAGTTAATAATGAAAATTATAAGTGTTCAGGGTATAACTAGGCGAAAATTACGGATGGGAAAGCATAAATTACGGAGCAAGTATTTTCCCACGGCTCAAGCAATAACATTAATACCAATCGTCTCAGTTGGGCTCCTTGCTGATATTGTTCCCTGATTCTGAACAGATAAAGAAAACAATAACATATGTGTACAGTGCACACTATAGTCACTGGATGTTGAGGTTGATGAGTTCCCTCAACATTGATTCTTTTATTGAATATGCCATCGATCGCAAAAGATGTCTAATGTATATATATATATATATATATATATATTAGCTGGTGAAGCAGTGGAACTCTGGGCATGCAATGTCCATGAAATATTCAGGTTTTATTTCATTTGTGCCTGTTGATTCCTGCCTGAGGTTAATGTGGAAATACTCTCTTATTAACTGTAAAGGATGTACTACTGCTAATAATAATCATCATCATCATTACTGTCATCATTATTACCAACAGGGATGAGGTCAAGTACTTTCCCAAATGCATTTGTCTCTATTTTACCTGTGTTATTCACCTTATAGTAAAAGGCCTTGAGGTAATGAAATGCATCTCAAATATACCAAAGACCTCGAGAAGTGTTTAACATCTCAAATTTGAGATGCTTCAAAATAGCCTCCTTTCGCTTTGATGACAACACTGTAGACTCTTGGAATTCTATCAACCAGCCACCTGAAATGCTTCTCCAACAGTCCTGAAGGAGTTTCCACAAGTTCTGGGCACAAGTTGGCTACCTTGCTCTTACTCTTCAACACAGCTCATCCCAAACCAACTCTGTAGAGTTTAGGTTGGGGTTTGTTGGAGCCAGGTCATCTGTCACAGCACTCCATCTCTTTCCTTCTCCACAAAATAATACAGGTTCAGAAATCAGGGTGTGCTTAGGGTCATTATCTTGTTGAAAAACAAATGATTTTGAAAAGGTGCGTCCAGACTTTTGACTGGTACTATATACTTATCATGACACACCTCAAAATAAATATATAAATATAATTGTTTCAGAAAAATAAGTTTAAGATTCTGCACCAAAATTAGGAGCCTGCCATGTTCAGGTAGAATGCAAGGGTAGGTATTGAAAGTCAAGTTATGCAATCAGCTGACTGAACACTATTATGAGAATCATGGTGATGCATTAGATATGACTAAATTAAATCTGGCCAATAATAAAGGTCATAATTAATACCCTGATACAGACTCTAATAAACAAATTTAAATTGCCACCCATAATCAAATGATGCAAACATCTTCTTGTAGCAAAAGATCAGTGCCGCAACTGACAATCCCTTAATTGCAATCAGTCATTCACGGAAATTTTATTAACATGAAACTGACTTACCCTGCCCCTGCTCTGTCACAACATCAGAGATCTAATTGCATTATTCGCTTCAGATTTGCTGGAGTGAGACCACGATTCTCAGGTTGCTCCAGTCCAGATGTTTATGAAATTTAAGAAAGCGAGGCTGGGCGGGTAAGCATAATTACACTCTTTTCCTTCTTTTGGTAGATAAAAAAAAATGCCTGTCTGTCCACTCGAATTGACTTCATTAGGAAACTTTCAGTTAGTTTATGTACCAAATCTTTCAGGGTGCCCCAACTTCTTTACATTGACATTTATGAGGTGAGAAAGAGTAACAGCCAAGGCAATATAGTGTACTGGAAAGAATGATTGTTATAAACGTAATACAGAACATTGGTAACAAATAACACCCCCCCCCCAAAAAAAAGCATTGTAGGTGCATTCTGAAATGGATTGTCAGTATTTTTAGAACACATATGGTGCAGATTTGTGAATGTTGTACATAAGAAATAATCCTTGGGATGGGAAAATAATCGTTTATTGGTTTTGCTTTTCCGTAAACACTCTCAGTATCGCTGTCACTTCTGGTATGAATCTCCCCCTAACCACTGTCCCTGATTTAACACGCACCCCCTGACTCAACATGCTTTTGATTGCTGTCCCTTAGCAATCCTGGTTTGTTGTCTATGTCAGCCATGTTTATTCGCTGTGGACTCTCACCCACTGGTGCTGAACTTCTTTTCTTCCCAGGACGACCCGAGCTTTAAGCAGCCTTCTGAAGACACATATGCAATTCCCCTCCCCCATCACCCCACTAAAGAACTTTTCCTATCTACAGTCAATGACATTCAAAGTCAATGACACTGACTCAAAAGGCAGTGAAGGACTCAATATATGTAGAGTGCCTTCATATTCTTTCATTTTTAATATCTTAGTTTCTACTTATTTTCTTCCACAAATCATTGCCTCGTGTTCTTGAATACTTTCTCCCTTTTCACTGTATTTCCAGCATTCATTGATCAAGTGCTTAAACATGGAATACATTCAGATGCAACTTCACCTGGACACGTACAGAAGATTAAATTAGCTTTCTAAATTCATGAAATGGTAAGACTGGAGATTTTCAAACCGGCATTTCATACAGGGTGGAACTCGATCCCGTGCCATGCCGTGTCTTGGATAGGTTCCAGGCTCCTCGTGACCCTGACCAAGGGAAGCGGTTAGAAAATGGATGGATGGCATACTGATATTCAAACTCTAAATGCCACTTGTGTCACCTGAGAGTCACCATAAAGGATCTGGAGAGGTCTTTTGGACATTTAGAGTCAGTGTCAGTTCTGAAGTCTTTTCCTTACTACATTTACGTTCATAATCTATTCCAAGAAATGTTTAATTGGAAAATGCCAGGACCATAATCTAGCACAGATGCAGTGTAAGTCACTATGGAAAGGGCTTTTTCCCAGCTATCTGCCTGCTGATTTTGATGGTATGCTGATACAATTGCTGGTCCACAGAGCTTGTAATTTCTCCTTCTCCTCAGCTTTCATTCGTCTAAATTACAGATTGCAAAAAAATAAACGATATCATCCCTGAGCCATATGTACATCTATAAATATGCAGCACGTCAAGATTTTGACATACTTTAGTGCACATGAAGGGGGTAGCTGTCAGGACTACAACAGGCAATGTGTGCAATTATGCAGATTTATGCAAAACATTAACAAGAAGAATTAAATGCACAAATGAGGTGGCTACACTTGAATTGTTAAGATTATGAATAATTACCATGAATCTTCTTACTCTTAATATAAATTTGTTTTGATAAACAAAGCTTTAATTATCGGAATACTTCTGAGAATTTCGGTGACCTTCATTAATCTTACAAAAACAAGTCTCCTGCGTTCCTCTGTGAAAGACACGGTCAGAATAAATACACAAATAACTGGGCCAGACGAATATCCATGTGAAATGTTGGTGATTCTACGTAGCCAAAATGCAATCATTAGAGTCCAGTCATGCTGCAGCATTACAGTTTCCAATGTGGAGCTACTAATTACAGGTACATGTAATTAAATCAAGTAATGCCTAATAACATAGCTAATTTTGTTGCTTTTATAATAATAATAATATGGTCACTTTCTATGAATGCAATATTTATAAGCTTCTATGAACATATTCATAACCCATTATAATGCATTCATAAAACATTATAAAGCATTATAAACATGGTCATAAATATTTATTTACAAAGACATAACATTATAGGCATGTTGATTATGCAGTATGAATGCTCTATGAAGCTCTCATCTATAACGCACTATAGACCTTCATAATGCGACAATTCTGGTACTGACCATTACAATGCAATCTATAGTGCATTATAAATGACAGCTTCAAGTGTAACCATTTATTATTATTATTATTATTATTGTTGTTGTTGTAGCTGTAGCAATACAAAGAACAGCAACAACAAAAACAACAACAATAATAATAAAAATAATAATAATTATTATTATTATTATTAATAATATTATTTCATATGGTTCACACCTCTGGGGAAATTACTATATTCTGCTGCCTCCTGAAATATCAGTGTCCCCCTCCTGCCCCATTCATTCAGATCGACTTGAAGGTCGCAAAGCAATATACAAGAGCAGCTACTGTAATAAAGGAGGGATCAATGCATAAAATATAACGACAGTCCAGCTTAATATAGCAACACTGGGTAGGCGTGCATCAGAAATGGAAATCAGGAAGAGAGAGAGGGCCTTGTTAACAGAGACGTCCTTTTGATAATCTAGGTGGAATGAAGACTGTGCACTTGAAAGTGAGCCCAGGAAGGATGGCTCCTCTAACAATCAAACAGACATCTGCGGGACACAACGTGACCCAGTTGTCATTCTTTCATTCGCCATATTAGTTCAGAGAGATTTAAAGATTTAAAGAATGTATCTCCAGTGCAGGTCCCAGAGACCACCTTAAAACACCTAACAGGCTGCATAACAAACTTGAAAAATGGTCTTCTGAGCTCAGCAAGACTTTTAGTGCTGTGGCAGTCGCCCTTATTTCAAGGTCTTCGACTAGTTAATGATAATAAACCAATAAATAAAAAACATAAAAAATAAAAGGCCGCATTGAGTCGTGTAACTGTTGTCAGACATATATGTGATATGATGCAAATAAAAATGACATATTGCTGTGTGTGTTCACAGACGATATGGAACCTGATTTCATTGATTCATTACATATAAACATTTCAAAGCGACTTCATATCATTACGGGTTCCGGAATTCTGAAGACAATATGGATCAATTGTGCTAAATTATGCTAATTGTGTGATCCGGCTTTAAGAGAGTGATGCATCTATTGAGTTTGTATTTTTATATGAACCTCCTGCTGCCATTTGTGTTGCAGAGTTTGTGTGTTCTTTCTGTGCTACATGGGTCTCTTCTGGGCACTCGAGTTTCCTGCCCTGGCCGCTGTTAGGTCCGATCACTGGGAGCTATAGCCCCAAGTATTTTAAGCCTATAGCCCCCAGTATGTTAGCCTCGATGCCTATTATCTTCCTTGAAAAAAAAAGTCAAGCCCCAGGTAAACTTGACTTAGCCCCTGATCTTTTCAATAGCTATAGAAACTCCCCTGTTTCCTGCCGCAGTCCAAAGACAGTCTTTCCCATAGAGTGAGCGTGTAGAGTACAGGCTTCTCCCCCGACTTGTGCCCTGTGTTGCTTGGGATATACTCCATCCCTCCATCCCCCCTCTCCCCACAGCCCTGTACTGAAAAGCAGTTGCAAGATAGATGTATTTCATTTACATGTAACTTATTGTAATGAAAAATTCTATTGAATACGTTTTCGTAAAAATAATACATACTCTGTGCAATAATGAAAGTGCATTAATCCCAGTTCCCCCCATTTTGTACCCTGGTCAAAATTCCAGTGATACATTTCTTGTTTTGTTGGCTTCTAATTAAATGAATGCATATGTGTGCAAGAAACCTAAGGACATAATGTTTCAAGAGATGCAAACTTGTCGTTATTTACTCAGAGTACCCCACAATGAGGTCAGAACTTTGATCTTGAATTCTGTCCAGTGCATTCTGTCCAGTGCATTCTGGGTTTGCATGATAGTTTGTGTCTTGGGCTGAACATTCCAGTTCTTTGTGTCTGAGCTCCATCATCACTGGCCCAGTTGTATGAGTATGACACACTGGAAGCAGTGGTGTGACCAGTCTTGTACCATTCTAGTGATGATGCAAATTCACGCGTCATTAGGTGTCCAGGAGTGAACACCATGTTTATCTGTGTGATTACAGATAGTACCAATGTACTGAAAAATGAGTTTTACTTTTTATTAACCGGAATGGACGAACAAGGGGCCAAAACAAGTTATAGAATAGTCATTCCTTAAATGAGGGATTCTCCATAAAGCAGTGATACAGTATCATTCAGCCATCTTTATGGTGGAGAAACACTGAAAACCTCTGAAATAAAGTCCCGTTCTGCCACTCAATCTGAGGATTTAGTATTGAGTATGGCGTACCTGTAAAAATATGCCAGAACTTTTCGCATTTTTAATGGATAAATTATGGCCAATGGTGTGAAATTAGACGCACTACAAAGATTAATTAGGTAGGAAAACGGGAGAGTCTTTGCATTATTTCAGAAATTCCACTGATGAATGAGGCCTCCCTTATTTCCCTTCAGGGGGACAGAACACGCACAACATCGCCATGGGCAAACTAAATAAATCAATGCAAAGGCCAGGAACGCGTCGTGTTTTTTTTAAATGGAAGTTTAATTACACCACAAACGTGCACGATTCAGGTTTGCGTTGCATTACTCATTCGCAAAACAGTTTAAGGCCTGCACATTTCTACGGACAGATATGTTAGCGAGGCGTTTCGGGCTCATGTAAACCGCTCAAGGGCACAGAAGTGGTGTTCACCTTGTGAGATTTCAGCCAGCCGTGCTCACCAATCAGAGGGCTTAACCACAGCCAAGCCACTGGAAGATTTATTAAATAAATTAATAGACAAACAAGGGGTGACTAGGAAGCAGGACATTATTATTAATAGTTATTTAATCAGGGCAGTCCCATAATTTAAACGTACAAATGAAGGCACTGGCAATGCCAGCCCTAAACGTACCCGCTGTTTCCCAGGGATACCAGGCAGGGCAAATAGCAACCCCCCCCCCCTCCAACACCCCCACATACCTCTTTAAGGCTATCAAAATCCACGCCAAAAAGCTGCCAAGAACGATAAATACTGAACATCTCTTGCTAAATAAAAGGAAAAAATGCAGGTATTATTTTACTTAAAAATACAAAAAAATTACAATTTTCATAAACACACAAATCGGTCAAATAATCATATTATAAAATTATATGATGAAAAGAATTAGATTAATTAAATTTTGTACCTTGTGTGATACATGTATTAGTATTTACATAGCACTGTTTCGCAATCTGAAAGTTTCTTCACACTGCTGGTGTGACAGTAAGGGCTGTCAAGGTAAATGTTTAAAGCTATTCAGTAAGTATAGTAAGTGTACATTTGCTCAGGACAAAAAACTATTTGACATTAGAACATATGAAAATTAAGAACACAGAACAGAAGAGAAAGTATGAAGTATTCTCTCTATTCTCCAAAAAGTTACTGATATCCTGTTTGATGGCTAGATAATCATCAATTTGGTTCCCAAAGCTCTCCTCAGGGGCACCTCAGCTGTTCCACGTATTCGTTAAATTTCACCATCAACTCAATGAATTAATTAACTTAATTAGTTTAAAAAGTCAGTGAGGTATTGATTAGCCATATGAAGTAGGGTAGTGATCAAGTCAAAAAAATACATGGATGTATTGGATAGTGACTGCAAATGCTGGGGTGACCTTAGGAAAAGTGTTGAAATGGCTAAGCTGACATACTTTAACAGACATAATATCATAGTTTTACACGAACATGAACATCATTTTCCTTGCCTAAGAGTTTTGCACAGTACTGTTTGTACAGACGCACATTAGCACCTGACTATTGTCTGAAATTACTGAAACTTCATCTAAGTCGTTTTTGATCAGGATAGTAAATAGGTTTCTTTATATAATGAATATGTTGTAGAATCACAAAGCTATACGTTAAAAAAAATAGACCCTGCAGCTTCATTTAAAGAGCACCCAAATTAGACACAAAATTGGGTCTTTCACAATTTTATTACATATATGATCTTTGTTGTTTGATTCATGATTTTCGGCTAACCCTCCAATTTGTAAAGAGAAGGCCCACTTTGTTTGCAAGCCAGACACACAGATGGGGCATGGTGATGATTTTATTACAAAATAATAATAATAAATTATGTTTCTAGTTATTAGTCAGGGGGAAGTCAGAAGTATTCTCTTGCATGCAGATTAAATTTGCATTGCAGTTTGCCATTGTAGAGTCCATCAAGTAAAAAGTAGACAACCTCCTGTTCACCTCCAAACCTTCACACAGAAACAATCGGAAAATGAAAGGTTTATGTTGTGTAAATTTCAAACGGGGTCAGTTTGGACAGTGCAATTGGAGAGTTTGTGCCGTGAGACTGGTGGCGGGTTGTGATGGATGCGCTTCTCTCACAGAGTTCATCTTGTCTTCCTTGCTTCCTGGGAGAGACTCTGGGTTACGGTGTTCATGGCTGAGAATATTTTAAGACATTGTCATTGTGGAACTTTTCATACACGCAGGACTTGAATTGCAGTAGTATGAACAAAAATAGCATTTCCAAAGACAGTATAAGCACTTACCATGAATAGGTACTTTTGTACTTTACAATGCAATCCTAAAGCACTTCTTCTCGGTTGTAACAAAAACACATATATTGTGCATAGTCTGTAAGGCACGTGTGTTTACCCGAAGACCCTGACCCAAAGTGGAGAACCAGGTTTGCGGGGAGGGAGTCAGGATGATTCCAAGGGCTGAGGAGTGACAGGGGCCCTAAAAATTTTGGAACATAATTGGATGGTCTGGGTTGGGGGCCCAATATATGCTTTCAGATGGCCCAAAATCTCTAGCAGTGCCCCTGACCACATTCAGGGTCAGGATGCAATACTTTGTGGGGGGAAAAGAGCCAAGTGGAAATCATTAATGTTCAACACCAAGCATGGCTGTATAAACTCAGGGGTTGGATTCACATCAGCGTGCGTAATGGGCCGCTGCGGTGCGCAGGAAACCAAGCCAGCCGCTCTGCTAAGGGTCACCCCCCCCCACCCCACCCCCCCATGACTCCAACAAAACATGTAAACACCTTCTATCTTTTCCCGGTGCACTGCTCCAGTCTAGTCCGCGCTTCTGACCTGTCAGGTTCGAGGGGAGTGCAGAAGCGGTGTATGTTTACACGCAGCCAGGCCGACTTCACGCGGCGCTCCCCGGCTCACCAGCTGCTAGCCTGTTTGACTTGTCGGGTCACAGTAAAGTCTAGGTCCAGACGGGAGAAAACATGGTCATTTTTATATGTTTTTCCATCATTAGCGTTGATGCTAGGCTCCACTACATACTCCGCGCCACACATCCTGGTGAGCACAGCCTTTCCTCCCTCTGCCTTAAAAAAGAAACAGCTGGATCCCCAGAATGCTTAGCAAGTCTGCTGCACTTTGCCAATCGTCATCTGAATGCATTTTCTATGATAAACGAGACTAAGCAGGTTTGGCACACTCGGAATATGCTGAAAAGCAATGTAAACATCAGTAAATATTTCAAATTAGCGATAATGGCCTGCTCAGATATGACTGATTTTGCAGGGGCCACTTAAGCATATGAAAGAAGTATTCATTTGTGTTGAATGTGCAAAGTAGGTATCTAGACAAAGCTTCAAGGAAATGGTGAATAACTTCAGGGGATTTTTAAATTACATAATTTATTTTCAAACGAAGTTTGCGTTTCCTTGCTGGTGAACATGAAAACCTGTGGTGGGTACAGGCTAAGAGATTTGCCGTCCACCATGTTAGCATGCAGGGGAAGCCGTCTCTGTCCTAACCCCAAAAATTAGCATGTGCTAAGTGCGCTGAGGGTGATGAAAGCAAAGCGTTTAACCTCAACGCCAGCTCAGAAGCTAACCTGAAGCACAATGCACCGGAGCAAAATGAATTATATGAGATTGGCGGATACTTTTACTCCGTGGTAAATGGTCAGGAATATTCAGTAACCTGTTTTCAGAGCAGAATAAAACACAGAGCCGTGGAATTAATCATATTTAATTCCCAAAAGACTCATTATAAGGAGGCAACATGATTTCATCTTTTAACCGGGCGCCATGTTTATCGACAGAACGACTCTCTCAGCCCCCCAACACAATGGCTGAATTAGTATGCACGTGATGAGACTGACTAGTACCTGTTCCTCTCTGGTAGCTTACTCATTTTCACCCTGATGTAGGTTTTCCATCAAGGCAATTTATTTCTCTGCTGCAGACTACCACCCCTAATGGCAACATCAGATTTGCTTAATATTGGATACAAAAAAACAAGTGTGATGGAGACTAACAGGCTATGAATGTCAACAAGAACAATCAACGGGGGCAAAATATCTTGGCAGAGTTCCTACCTTTCGGAGCATGGCTGGCGGCTCTCCAACCAGTTAACTCTCTGCTCCCAGAGCGTTGTTAATTTGTTGGAGGAATCAGAATCTTTCTTCCTTCTTTAAACATCTGGCTTATATTTGCAGGTTGATTTTATTTTCGTGAAAAATTTAGGTTCACAATCCAGGTTTATATTTAGCGACACCTAGAGAGATCAGTTACTCTTATACATCAGCATCGACCAAAAATACCACACTCTGAACATCCTTAATTAAAATCGTTCACTTAATATCATTGCTTCTGCTTAAAATAATGTCTTGTGCAAAATTTTGAACGGAAGCTGAAAATCCAATCAATGTCATGTTCTAAGTATATAAATCAGGCAGTAGATTTTGCAAAACTGTCTGAATTACCACATTCGGGAGCTCTATAAAGAGCGGGGGGGCGGGGGAGGGGG
>JAODKC010000110.1:979659-989967 GCA_026777985.1 Mormyrops attenuatus
CCCGTCCCGTGCCCCGCGCCTCCCCCGGCCGCCCGCCCGGGCGGGGCCGGCCCCCCCCCCCCCGCTACACAAAGAGAACTTTCTGTGGTTGGCCGTTTTTTACCTTCCCCCTCCCACCTCGAGGTACAGATATGATAGCAAGACATAGCCTGGTCAGCTGTGAGACTCTCCACTGGTTCACGCATACCAGTGGCCTTCTCGGATCGGGACTGGGGGGGGGGCATTGACGGCTTGGGCAGGAGAGAGGGCAGAGCAAGAGACAGGCGAACTGGGCGGCAGCATGGAGCCAGAGAAAAATGACACATTTCACCAGGAGCCGGCTTGACTCAGCTAGGCCCCCAAAACCGTCCTCTGTGCTGGGGAGATGGATTAAAATATAGCGAGATGCCTGTTAGTGACAACCTTGCCGGGGGCATGTACAGCAGGGGGCCTCCCTAAAGGTCTTACTGAGACGGCCGCACATGCCACTGTCATCATGTGAGGAATTAGGAGGGGGGGTGGGTAAGGGGAGGAGCAAAAATCAAACAACCTTTACCTATTAAGGCAAACGGATCCTCTCACATATTTGATAAGTTCCCCCTGCTTAATGTGTTTTTTGTTTGCCCACATTTTCGGATCTGGCATGTCTGTGGTGCGGCGTGTTTGTGCAGAGGAGTCAAAAGCGGGGGCTACGCGTCTCACAAGATCAGCGGGACTGGCGTATAGCGCAGGAGAGCCACACAGTAAGGGGTTATTAATCCAATTACCACCCGCGCCTGTGTCATTCTTAATAACAGAGAGAGCAGCACTGCTGTTTGCTGTTTAGCACCTATCTGAGGTAGCTTAGCCAAAGCGCCCATAGCATGCTGTTATTCTTACGCTTACCTGGCTGAACTAAGTTGTAGGCAGACGCATCTCTACCAATAGGCAGAACAGGCAGTTGCCAAAGGGCCCCATATTACCTGTGCTGCAGAAGTGGGATGATCATCAGTTTTCTTAGTGGGGGGGTCTCCCAAGTAGGGGCATTGGAGCGGCATGGATAACCTGACAGATTCAGGGGGCCCAGCACTTGACAGGGGCCCTCGAATGCGTAAAATTATATATTTTTGGGGGGACAAGGCAACATTTTGTTAGGGGGCCCAGAATTTCCAGGTATGCCCCTGCTCCCATTCAAAGCTTTGTCTGGAAAGGTAAGTAGGTGCACTTGTTGAACAGTGGACAGTATCCTTTCCTATGGAGTGGATATTATCTTAAGAGGAATAGAGATAAATATGTTTGAGTTTAATGTTAGCAGGGAACAGTTCCGGTCTCCCGCTTTTAAAACCTACCTGTGAGAACCATAGGGGAGACAGTTGTTGAACGGTGTCAATTGTTCAAAGAGATACAGAGAACACCACTAATGTTTAGCAAACTAGCACAACTTTACTTTTAAATGAATTATTTTTTTCCGTTTCCATTTTTCTACATTTTATGAAAATAAAGAACATCAACAATTGTCCCTGGACTCCCCCAATATACCTGCAATAAAATTACTGATGTGAATAAACGTTACTATAAAATATCCAGGTCTGTCACAATACAAACCACGACAGCCGCTACTGGCTCAACAAATATTCTGTTTTCCAATAATAGTGTGGACCCTGGAGAAACTCTGACTGCTCCCCAGGAAGAGTCAGCGCCAGGTCTGGCGTATTCGAATGACCAGGACCAATTTAAGGGGCGCGCGCGACTCCGCAGCTCGTGCGGGGGAAACGGAATGGGCACCCATGTCACTTCCTGCAGGCTGAGCTGCCAGTCAAACTTCAGAGGGTTCCATGACACTGCCCTGGAGTGCTCTGCCATGGATGGTTTCTGTGCAGCTTTTTTTTTTCCCTCCCACTGTAGATTTTGTGAAACATCATGGGGGGGGGGGTTAGGAATGCAACGGAATATCCCCCAGCTTCTCCCCGGCACTTATGTCACTGACAAACAATTACACTGCATCCCAAATGTAATCCCCTCCCAAACCCCCATGCAGTGCTGTGCACCAATACACAGGGGAAGGTGCACGGGGAAAGCGGTGGAGCTAGACATGCTACTCTGAATGGGGTAGCCATGTGTGCCAACCTTCAGGCATTATAAAGTTAGGCCATTTGGTGTAAAATATCTATGAAGCAGGACAGGACACATAGGAAATGCGGAATTTCAAAAATGTCAACACGTGTGATGAATCTCTTAGAAATGGAGTCTTCTCTGCTCTCCACTGAGATCACAGAGCACTTACATGATTAGGTTACAGAAGAGGAATCAGCCCCTATGAATTAAGCATCATAAGAATTACTACACAGGTGCACATTACTGTATTAGTGCTGTATTTTACTACTATTATTATAAACTAAAAAGTGTCATTTAATCTGCCAATTCAAGCGTGGGCTACTGCTTGCAGAGCCCCCATGTGAATCTGGTGGGGGTGCCGCCCTCGTCTCTCAGATGCCACCTTTCACGCGTGATTAAAACGAGGTATTCAGTCAACGGCAATAATAAGCGTCATCATTTCCCGCGTGCGTTCGGGGCGTCGACTTCGAATTCGAAGACAGACAAAAATCTCATGAATCCGTCCATCCTTTAAGGAAACCAAAGGGAAAAAAACGGGTGTGGGCGTTAAAAACTTCTGACTGCATCTCTTTGTCTGTCTCCCTCACTTCAGTGTCTCGGTGTGGCCTGACAGGGGAACAGATGGCAATTTAAGCGGAGAATTTATGAGCGTCGCAATCTTAATGTTGCATAAAGAAAAGAAAGAGGCTCGCATCAAACCCACTGACAAATGCACTTGCTAATATTAATGCACTCCCCATTCATCCAATATGCTCCCTAATTGCTTTTCTGTACACAGTAATATGGCACCTGCTGCTCGAGTCCGCGCGCGCATCGGGAGAGAGGCGGCCGCCTCGGCAAAGTCAAAGCTCTCCGCCACCAGCCTCTCTCCCGGTGATGGATGCCGAGCCGTACATCACACACTGCGCCTGTCAGCGCCGTAATTAAATTTTTACATGTGCTGTGCGGAAGTGGGGGGGTATGCTAAACAATCGGTCGCTATACAGCCGTTCACGTAAGAACGGGTCTCCGCACGGATAACTTTAGAAACATCAGGCAGTGGTTATGCGAGAAACGGAGGGGGGGGTGCTAATGGGTTTGCCTTTTATGTCTTTTGAGGGCAGATACTTTGATTGTATTTCATTGAACATCATTTTCAGTCTCAGGTTAATAATCCTTAACGTCCAAGCGAAGTAAAGTAACATCTGAATACCCGAGAGGTAAATACTTCTTTGACTGTTTCTGCACTCAAATGTGAAAAAGAAAACCAAACTTCATATTTTGGATATTGCAATGCAGGCATCCAATCAATCAATCAATCAATCAACCAACCAATCAATCAGCAAGCAAATAAATAAATAAATAAAAAAGTAGTACTGCTTTCATTGTGTAACAAAGTCATGTCAAGTACTTAGAGATCGGTTTGGTTTTGTATACATTTATAGAATCACGAATGACGATAAAAAGATTAAGTCATGAAACATTCTCTTTGCTTAGTATGTATTAACTGAATTAGATTTATTTCAGGTTCAGGTTCAGTTCAGCAGATTGCGATAGTAATACAACATGTTAAAGTGCCCCTAAAGTTCACAGTGGGCTCTTGGCTTATGCCTGTTATTTATGTACATCTCTGGAGGACCTGCTGACTTTATTAATTTCTCTAATTCCCACCATTAAGTTCATTATTTGCATATTATATCACTGATCCTGAATGAGAGCTGATTGAGGCTCCTGTTCTGTGAAACACCAACTTTTTAACTTTCGTATGATCTTCTGTTAACATGCAATATATTGTAGAGTACTGCACATGACGGCACATCAACAGGCTATTTGAGGATTTCAGGATGTTTGTAATTAATTTCGCTTCTATCCCTATATTTAGACCGTGTTTGCTTTTATTTTGTATACTTTATTGAAACAATTTTAAATATATAAAATTGTGGCAAATAAAATTAAAACATAAATGATGTCAGTGTAATGCGAATTTGGTTTAGTAGTTGAGAATAACCACAAATAATACGTAGTAAAATTGCTTGCTTAGTCACATCCTGATCCAGAATTGAGATTTGTAAATCTGCTTTGTAAATCAAACCTTGGAATTTTAATTATGCATAGTGCTTGTTATAGTTAATATATAGTTTTTGTTTTGGTACGTATTTAAATTTAGATGTTGTTTTCCACCAGGGGTTTAAAAAGTCGGATGTTCTGAATTTGCAGGTGGAGGACTGATTTCTCCTCCTCTGGTTTCCCATGTGGTTCTTAACGAATGGTAAATCTTAATAACGGTCCCCCCCCCCCCCCCAACACACACACCTGAGTTGGGGGGGCACGTTATTAAGATTTACCATTCGTTAAGAACGGCATCGCGTTCCAAGAAATCCACTCCGAAAAGCAGGGGAACGGGACACACCTGGTCGCACCCGCACGGCATTGTGGGAAAGTAAAGATAAACGTGCCCACTCGCGCCGTCTCGCGCCGTGCCGCAACATTGTCATTTTCCGACAAACAGTAACGGCTGTGTGTGTACGCGCGCGGCGGCGCGCGCACTGGGCTCTCGCGAAGCTCGCCCCTTCCGTCTCCAGGAGCAGCTCCGTTATCCGTGAAATGGAGAGCATTGAGCACCTGAAGGCACATGTCAACATGGGGTCCCTAGAGTGGGCAGAAGGCAAGGGCCGGACTCCTGCACAGCTGCTGCCAAGAAGGAGGTCCCCTCCAACGACAGCCAGGCGAGCCAGGACGCGGCCATTCTCTCCACGGCGCGCTCGCTCAACCGACCACTAACAATCTCTCTCCCCTTGACCTCTACACGTTATTACTAGACGCTCCTTGGTATTACATATGTAGGTATTAATTAGACCCGCTATATTTAAAAGCACATTATTTATTTCTTCGCTTATTTAATCTCACGAAACAAATGGCTCCTTGCTGTACTTGGTAAGCGGCGATAGGCGTTAAGGGGAAGATGGTGAAACAGAGGCCGTTTTCATTCATTTCTTATCAACCTGTTTAATATCATACAGCTCCCCGCAATCTGTCATGTTTCTTTGCGAGTCACATGGAGAGAACACGTTTTACAAGCCATTAGTATTCCCCGAGAAGGGGTACGCCGGCGACATGATGAAGGGGGAGATGTGTGTCTGCCGTGTTTACGTGACTGCACTCCATATTTAACACGGTGTGAGCAAGAATCCTGCCTCCGCCGCCGCTCAAATCAGTAATCATTTACGCAAAAACAGCTGCGCCTTTCCGCGGTTTTGCCTTGTTTACCCCAGGACAGGTACTGATTTTCCTTCATTATCTTCGCGGCTCGGAAAACAAAGCGACGCAAACAAAGCGAGCGTCTAATCACGGCGCTGTGGGATGAAATAATTGTTTTATTTATTATATTTGAAAACTGCGCGAAACGCCAGGGGAGTGGCTAGCAAGGCGCATTCCCTAAGATATATCATCCGTAATGCTTTTCAAAGAGGCAACTAATTAGCTGGAGAAAAGGTCAGCTAAAACCAGCATGTGAAAAACACACACCCATATATTTAGTTGCTTTTAAAATGTAGCCAAAGATGCTTTTTTTTTTTTGCTGCTGTAACTGAAAATGGTTGCTTTAATATTTAATGAAACGCTTATGTCGCTGCACCTGGAAACATCCGCAACGCCGTCTAACCGCTCCTCTCCCAAGTGGGTCATTACTGTAGCCATTTACAAAAGGGGGCAGACTTCCCCTCTCCCTACAATAATGTCAGCCTTCCGGATTTCACGGCTGCAAAGCGGAGGGGGGACACCAGGGGGGTACACCGGGGGTGCTGCCGGCGCTGATCTGTGGGAAGGGCCGAGAGGAGGTGGAGGAGAAGGGGGAAATGCCTTAAAAGATGAATGTGGAAGTGAAAAGGGTATTTTCATTAGCTCCCCTTATTTAGCGTCGATTTTACAAGCTTAAATAGCATACGCCAGGGGAAATGTAACATTAAAAAGTAAAAACGCAAAACAAATAATAATATAACAAGACCGATCGCTCGGCAGGCTGCCCTTATGTTTTTTGGTTTTGTTTTGTTCTTTTTTTGGGGGGGGGGGGGGTAGCACTCGAACGCTGGTTTCCACAGCAGGCTCCCCGTCAACAGGAAAATACCGCTTCGCACTACTCCGTTAATGATCCTATGCATCAGTAGCTCCGACCATTAACAACAAGCAGATGTCCCACGTTAAAGTACCTTTCCATGGGATTTGGCTGGAAAAATGGCGCCGTGCGAAGCAGCAGTCCTTTCGGTCCTCTCTGGCTGTCTCATCAACACTTGGCACCGCTTCTCTGTGCAAGTGATCCTCAGCTTAATGGAATTCAATTATTCTGCACACATTAATCATCTGTACATTACAGCTTAGAGTATTTTATAACCACTTTAAAGGGTTATTAGTACAAATATGCTGTCAAATTATATACCTTATGCGAAAAGTATTTCAGCTACTGTTCCCTGAGATTTTATTGTAATATACAACTTATTAATGTATATCTTTTCTGGTTTGTGGCTGACACAGTGCTTTCGATAAACTTTTTTTTCTTTATTGGGAAGCAGAAATATCTTCGTTAACTTAACTTAATTCCTATTAACACTGAATTATATGGACTTGGCAAGGAGATTGTTACCACTACGTATGTGGAACAAAGGCCATAGAAGAGCTGTTCAGTTGTTACAGCCATTTCCAAAGTCGTACTTGTAATGTTCTCACTGAGTATATTCCAGGACCTGAAAACTTTTCAGTATTCTGTGGGATTCCATTAACCAGATACGTCACCAACATTTTATTCCTGTTCATCCCATTTATCTTGGTTTTTCTTGTAACTGGTATAATTGCTATTAGCAGTAGCATTTATAATTAATGATAACTGCTGTTTATAACTCCTGTGATACATGTTTCAGGTGGAATAATAATCATTCCCTGTATTTTACATGTGGGGCTCACATATATGCCATCTAATATTGCAGTTAATGTGTAAGAATGAATATACCCAGGAGTAATACTGTTAACTATCTTTTTTTTTCTTAAGATCTTCACAACTAACCTGAGAAATATACAACATTTTAGGCTTTCTGATATTGCAACGAAATCTTTTGTGTGTGTGTGTGTGTGTGTGTGTGGATTGACTTTGCATTTTGCAGTTGTACAGTAGATGACATGCCGCTTCAGGGTACAATCCCTGGTGCAGAAGATGCAGCCGGCTCTCAGAATCCCTCATCTTCCCAGACCTGACACTCGTGTCGTGCACAGCATGTTGGCACAGTGTACAGCCCAACACCTTCCTGCCATTTTACCAGTGATAAAAGTAGGAATATCAGTTCTGCTGCTCTGGAATTACAAAGGTCAGGTGAAGCAATTATACTGGAGGAAATAGAGGAAAAATGAAAACACCCCACAACAAGCAGCAGCCCTGTTATTGTTTTCTACACCTCTTATAAAGATTTCTAATGTGATTTCTTCATCTGCCCGTCCATCTATCGATCCCTTTTCCAAAATCACATATCCAGTGCAGGATTCTGATGAGGGTTTTTTAAAATTATTATTTTCAGTTAAATCAGATTAGGGTTGCAAAGGGTCAGAAACTTTCCATTCCATGGGAAGTTAAGCTGGGGAATTTTGGAAATATTCGAAGTTGGAAACTTTATGTAAATTAACAGGGATATATGGGGATTATTCAGTAAATGCAACATTAGAATCAGGAATCTACTTCTGAATAATAATTAGAATAATTATGTGTTTAGCTCATTTTGTTGTGCATGTGCACAATGACAAAGTTGACTTTGATGTGTAATTCTTTCCTTAGTAGACACATCCATAACACAAGTGTCTGTGCATCTTCCATTGCAGGCTGTTAGCTAGACGAGTCTCGAGAACTCACTGGACAATTTCTTGACTTCACCCAAATTTCTGTTTAGATTCAGCTAAAAGTGGAGGAATGAGTTGATTCTTCTTTAATCAAAAGCAAATCCAGAAATATCCCATAGCCCCGGAGGATGGGAATTAAAGAAATCTGCATGCAAACCTCTTTGTCAGACTACTCAGTGTGGAGGGAAAAGGAGATCATTTCATTCGCATCTAAATCATCGGTGATGATTTTACGGCAGGATCAGTGCTAATTTATGTTACCAGTGGACATAGATGACGTAAATGGCTTGGATTATCCTTGCTTTTTTATTTTATTTTACATTGTGTACACAATTATCTGCACAATACCAGTGTTGTGATGTGCTCTTTATGGCTCCTTGTCAAAAACACGGAGGGACACAGAATTGGACCCAGCACCAAGAAGTATAGAGAAAAGAGAAGGCAGCTGAAGAGCATTTGGCCATGGCAGAGAACAGAGCCACTCTAGTCTTTCACAGTGGAAAATATCTGGAATCATTCTACTTTTTTTGTTTTGTTTTGGTTTGAATGAACCCAGAGCAATTGGGATTGTAGGAGTCAGTGGAGGCTACTGTGAGGTGGTGGGCCAGGGAGAAACAGTGGATTCTGGGTGTGAAAAGAGCAGCCCAGTGGAGAGAGAGACCATCTGGACTGCTGCCACCGATCTGGCCACCTTCCTACCCAGGGCAGAGAATCAAACAGCTCGGAAAGAAATAAAACAGGGAAATTTATTTTTATAAATAGCGGAACCCGCCAGAAGGCATCGGAAATGAGAACAGCGAGGTGCTTTGGGCTTGACATGGGTCTTAAAATCGAGAGGGGGCGGACAGATTCGGGGACCAATGGCAAGCAAAGCAGGGATTAGTGCCTGTGATTCTGCATAGCGACAAATCACCTCCCTGATTGACTTTCCCTAGGTAGCGTTTTCTTTAGTAATAATGATGTCTGGCTCTGCGCAAAAATGTTCTGCGCTGAACAGGCATCTACCCGTTAATGGGAGTTTGCGGAACTTTGAAGTGAGTGAGCGCGAGCAGGAAGTTACGATATGAATGCTACGGTAAACGACGATTATTTTTTCTTCAGCTTCACGTGTAGCTAGTCGCTTGTTTGTGAAACATCTATAGTGTATAAAATATGCCGGCAGGTACAATAGCAACATCTATTTTTATTTTCCATAGATTTCTAGACTTCCTTCTAGAAAATTATAGGCTAATATAATATCCATTCACTGACCACTGAAATCCAAATCACTGTATAAGCAGTCTTTCTGCTTATATTATTATATGCACGTTATTATAAATGCACAATGTGTTCTGCTGGAAAATGGCAGAAGTAGGTTACCAAACAATTTTTAATGAAGAGTTTTCAGTTAGCACTTTAAAACGACACCCAAAGGAAAATAAGCCTAAATATATACATCTATTACAAAATTAATCTGTGGATGTAATACATGTTTTCCTCTTATATGCTAATTCATTAAATACTCCATAAATGAGTGTTCTGTATTTCAAAAAAATCCTTAAAAAGCAAATTCAGCAAAAACTATTCTTCATATGTACACATTCAACACATATATTTTAATTTTAACCTAGATACGCCGCCCCAGAAACAAGGACTTAGTGAAACTGTAATTAATTTGTTCAATAGCAATGTTTGCACTGACTTAAGGAGAGAAATAGGCTATATTTATTCCAATACCCTTGATTTAAATGATTATTATTTTTTTTCTTCTAGCACATTTTAAGCCATGATCTGATCTTGTATACAACGTATAAATAATCTCTTTAAAATAAATCTGCAGTTTTACACGGAACTTCAACCGCTCTTTTCTCGGCTTATTTGTTTCTGTAAGGAGCGGCTGGAAACCGTCAGCGAAGCACTTGGAAAACTCGCTTTAAAAATTAAATGCTGCCGGTACATGCAGTGGCTGCGCATCTCTGTTCATGAATCCAAACTAGATTATATACAGCAGTAATCCCAGCCTGAAAGAGCCTCACGGACTCCCCTGCGTTACTCCAAAGTGACTTGCAAATATGCAAGTAATCCACCATTAAATTCCATTACAGGAATTTGTAATTGTACAGCACTTTCATTCAAATCAAATTGTTCTACTTGCACGGTACTGATACCAAAAAAGGAACAGAATTATTCCTCCAAGAAAAATCAAACAATTAGGAATATGATAACAATAACACCGATGTTTGTATGCTATTCGCCTGCAACGATTTATCCGTATTGAATATCTTATTATTAGATTGTATATATGTTATATGGGTTCATAATTTTCCCAAGAAAGAGGAGAAACAAGACCACACAAACGCGGCCTTGCGTACTGATGAAATCTATACGGAGGACAATATGGCG
>JAODKC010000110.1:990016-1014896 GCA_026777985.1 Mormyrops attenuatus
AGAAAAAACCCGCTAACATGCGAATCGGACCCATTAAGCCGCCGCTGTCAGCGATAGAAGCGGCGGAGGACCTTTTCACCGCTGCCAGCCTGCCAGGCTCAGTCGCCAAACAAAGGCTGCACGCTGTGCCAAAGCCGGTGCTGCTGTCTGGGGGTGGAGGGTGCGGGGGGTGGATGCTGGCTGGTGGGTGGTGCTGGTGGCGGTGGGGGAGACTGGAGGTCCACGGCTCCCTGGGGGCTGCCCGTGACGTCAGCGAGACCATTCGGACCAATCAGTCACCTCTCCGTGTCCAGCCCCACTCTGACCAGCCATCAAATATAGCGATCATTGAATAATAGGATTCAAGTATGTTTAATTTACACTGTAATTGTATTGATAATACACCTAACATGCATCCCATATTATACATGTTTATAAAAAAAAAATCATTTAGCAGCAATTAAACTTTAGCATTTCGTATAAATATACACTAGACATTTAGAATCCGAAATAAATGTGAATTAATCTAAAGAATTACAGCAACTAAGGAAATCGGCCATGCAGAAATATCCAGGCGGCATATATCTGGTACAGCCTGTCTTTATCTTCTGACTGCAGGATTCTTCTTTTCCGGGATGTGCTTCGCAGTAAGGACTGTTCGTTAGACAACATCATTATGTAGAGGAGCCTTATTCTGTAGTACCCCTCTGCCACTGCAGCCGGGAAGCCACTTTGAACAGCAGACTGACAAGTGCAGGAACGCCATTCCAGAAGTAAACAGAATTCGTCGCTCACACGTTTAACCTCGTTCCGACAGTCAGGCAGAGGGCCCCAGCAGTTCCAAAAATCATCTGTTGCCCTCTTTTGGCAGACATAGGTTACTGCACATATAGTCCTCTTGTTTATAATGTATATATAAAAAACAATGAATTACTTTCTAACAAAAGCCAAATGCTAGGGAGACACAAACTGAAAACTATTTTGAGTCACAATAGCAACCAAAGTCTTACTTGGCTCGGGGGACGCCTCATATTTTATGCGTAAATCACGTATTCCAATGTACTATAATACATTTTTTACACGTGTCACTGTTTGGGGTCTTTCCTTCATCAGCCACTGGCTGCCAGCTAAATTGCAAATGCCTCTGACTTCTTACCTGGTTACAACTGCATTCTGAACTTCAGCTCAAAAGTTACATTTTGCAAGCTGGACAAGAAATGCCCAAGAATGCAGCATGGCATTTTTATTTCGATCTGAAAACACACACCGCAAAGGAGGAATTTCCAAAACCATCATCGGCAGGTAAACACCGAAAGCAAGAGTAGCTGTGCGACAGTGGCAGTGGGACGGCCAGCTGCTCAGTGCCCGGAAACTCGGCAGACTAGATGCAGAGATGGAGCGAGCCAGGGACCACGGCTACAGCAACTCTGCCAGTGGAAAAAAAAAAAAAAACACACACACACACACCTCCCACAAGACGTCTCTCCACACACAGCTGCTCAGTTTCATCCGTTCTTTTCTTCCTCTTAATTTCACAAAGGCCTGTGCTATTATTTCTGCAACAATAAATATCACAGGGAATCCTCCTAACTCTGTATCCTCTTAATACACAATCATGCTATTTTTCACAGCAAACTGTGGCACAGTGTAACTTTGATCAACGAAATGACTTCATCTGAAGTTTGCCAGGCACATTTCGCAACATAGCAGATGGCATATTATATATATGTGTGTGTGTGTGTATAACACACACACTAGAAATAATAAAATCTATGAAAGACAGATGAAATCCAATATTTAAGTGCTCACACTGTAAGATCCAAGCTATGATGTTATATGCATATATTCAGACAAAAGATTAAATGCTTATAAAAATGGCTGCCTTCACAGATACAAATGTTCCCTTTTCAGCAGAAAGCCAGGGAGAATTTAACATTTTAATAAATATTTTGAAGCCTTACAAAGCCATTGATTGGCTATTGATCGTTCCATCCACAGGTTTGGGCAATCGGCCCTCTGTGCCTCCACCAGCATATTTTGAAGCACTGTGTTCATTTTCGCAGATCTGTTCGATATGGGCCAGCCGCACTCTGCGCCCAGCTACATCACTCTGCTGTCTCGGTGGTAGCCTTCTGCCGAACCTGAGCTGTGGCATGGAAAAGTACACCAAGGATACACATCATGGCTGGGTTAACACTATTCTGCTGAGACCGCTCCCTACAAGCATCCTGGAAGGTCAAAATGCATGTTGTATATTATGGTGAAATATTAATATCACCAGTTAAAAATAGTAGTTATAAACCATTTCATGCGTAATTGTATGCAGATACACAAAAACTGCTTAGTATTATTGTTGTACATTATCAGGATGAAAGGTAGGTTTTCTAAGTCAAACTGTGCTTCCCGGAAGATCAAAATGAAAAATCAAACAAACAAATTAGCTGAACAGCTGGTGGATTACTGCTCAAGGCAATTCAAACCAATGTTTTTCACTGTCTGTGGGAAAAAAATGCTTGAAATTTCTTCTATAAAATAAACGAATGTAGTAAAGATTACTGGTAATTAAGCCACCTTAAATTTCTGACTTCAAGATTGATTAATATCTTGTCTTGCTTTCCACACGTTTTTGATAATACGCACCTGTGTTGAAATACACAGGCTTCCACACTGTACTGTCAAGCCTCAATATCCCAATCTAAAAAAACTGTTGAGTTCCACAAAAAACGGTCAGCATCCAAACGCTTAACAGTATTTTGTAACTTATAGCAGAACTTTTTATAAATCAAATTAACATCACAGTAATAGATACTAGCATTACTTTTTTTCTGAAAAAACTTATATATATTCTTTATTCCATTACAAACAATAACAAAAATACGACTAATGTTTCATAGATAAAAGCAAATCAAGAATAGGTCAAACATTATAGTATTTATTACAACCAGCGAAAGTAAAAATATGAAAATGTTTATTTTTAAAAGGCTTGTATGTAATTTAACCCAGTGCTATTTCTATTTCCTGTTTTTAAAACTTTTACAGCAGTGTCTCCTTATTTTTGAACTTTCAGATTGTATGTTTTGTTTTTTAAAAAATGGCCTTAAACTGGTGTATTTTGGCTTTGTAGTTGGACAGAATGTAGCCCAGATCCCCTGGTTCACCTGAGGTGGGACTTGGGGAGCTCACATCCGCTCGCAGGTCAGATGTTCTTCAGCAGAATCACAGGCCGCGCCCGGATCTCCCGCTGAATGTGATGCTGCCCGTATTGATCACTCCTTAAGCCTCTGCCAGCCTGATCAAACCCAGCCTTTTCTTCCACCCCATCCTCCAGGGCCAGCAGACCCAACCGATACTGAAGAGGTACCCCCCCCCCAAAAAAAAGGAGAAAAAAAAAGAATCTCTCCTTTCTTAGCCAGTCGATTCCTGTCTGACAGCTGGCTACATTTGTTCAGAAGTTCTGTAATCTGTGAAGACCTCACACTCAGGGCTGAGCCTTCGGACCAGCCAATGTAAGAGGGGTAGAGCTGAACAATATATATATATATATATATTCACATCCATCCATCCATCCATATACCTGGCAGAGGATACCCTGTACAGGATGGTCCATCACAGGGCATGGATTCCATGGGCACTTCAGAGATGCCAGTTCACCTGACTGCATGTCTTTGCACTGCAGGAGGAAACCGGAGCACCTGGAAGATGCTGGAAGATCCCACATGACAGGGGAGTGCATGCAGAAGGTGGGGCTTGGCGATAATAACACTCACTGCATTACTATGCCAGCAAGCAAGATATGATTCAAATCCTATAAATACATGAATACAAAATAAAACTATGGTCATTATTATTATTATTATTCATAATAATATTGTGACATTTCTATGCTTTCATGATAAAAATTACCAACGCCGCTATTATTTACAATTAAACAACATTTGTTAAGATATGTAGATAGGTAGATGGATCGTGTTGTGCTAAAAACCAGAAGCAGATTACCTCTTAACTGCTTCTGTCATGCTATGTAATTCTTTTTCACATATTTTAATCAAACCAATGCTTTACATAGTTCACATTAAAATACACGCACACACCATTCCACCTTCATAATAGTGATTCAGAAGGCAAAGAAATGTGTGAAGTTTTCATTGTGATTCCTTAAGCTGAAAGCACAGTCTCCCTCCGTTCTGTCCTTCATGGTGACTCGTCCCAGTAACGCCGCCTGTGCTTCCATCTTCAGCAGCTGGGTCAGGGTGAGGCCTCTACTGCCAGAACCATGGCACCATGAGCCCATTTCCAACAAGCAGCTACTCCTCTGGAGAAACACGCACAACCTGATGCCTTTTAGATGTTATTGTGCTAGAGCACTTACCTTAATCTTTCATCAGGAAAATGTTTTTCCCGTAAAAGGAGATCAATTAGTTTGTGCTTATCTGTAAATATATGTCTTCCTATCTATCTATCTATCTATCTATCTATCTATCTAAGCAAATATAACACCTTGAGTTACTTCAGTAACTTTTTTTAGTACATGGCGTCATTCACATTTTGCTACCTGTGTCTCTCTTTTGTGTCTCTTTTACTGATAATTAAGATCGCTAAATATACTGGTACTAGATTTAGATTAAGCAAAATTACAAATATGTATTTATGTAGGCTAGTAGTAATTGTGTTATGTTATTTTACTTTCATTATAAGTTATGATTGTCTCTTACCGAAAATGTTACTTAAAAAGAACTACTACTAACCTGAAACTGTCACCTCGTCCAAAAAGGATGAAGTGTTGAAGCGCAGGAATGACACGGTGCCATTTCTGCCGGAGACATCGCGGACATTGGCCGCGACAAACACTTGCGAGATGGCGAGTCACGGGGGAGGCAGCAGCGCGGATACTTGAGGAGCCAAAAGAAGCGCGTCGAGCTTTAATTCACAACGTATCTGTGTCACGCCTGGCATAACTGCGGGAAAGCGCACATGACTGAAGGGGATCTAATTATGTGCAGGTTGGCAGGCATCTTTCCATTGCCCAGAGACGCCGCAAAACCATTATAAGGGCTTCCGATCGCTGCTTCGCAACTGCCATTTAATATTCACAGACACTGGCTCCCTTCAATCATTTTCAGTATTGTTTTAAGACTGCATCCAGTTCTTCCCTCATACATGGGAAAAACACAAGGATTTGTTTTGAATAAACATTACCGCTGCCGGCGTCTCCCTTGATGAAACTGTTAACAGCAGCGCACAAAAAAAAGTGTTTGGTTGGTCAAAGTTTAAGGGTGGATAACGGTGCGGTTAATTTAGGAGTCAGTCCGTTTGCACGTGCAGTTTATACCAGTTTTAAACTTTCAGGATCGGTGCATAAGACTTTGCAGCCACAGATCATGTAGTGCTGCAGCTTTAACCGTGAGCTCCTCTGAATAAACCCAGCGATCCCCTTACCCAGGGGGGCTGATGAACACCGGCTATATAGGGTAATGCTTTTCATTATTTATTGTTTGTGTGTGTGTGTGTGTTTTTTTACTACTTAATTAACATTGCTTTGAAATGTGCTTATTTCTTAGCCTCTCTCTTAGGGCTATAGAACTAGATTTATATTTTACCCAAGGCAGTAAAGCTCATAATTGTAATTGACTTAAAATAATTATTAATAATTAAAGCTAGTGGCAACATCAATTTACCAAGAGGTAGACTGTATGATTTAAACTGTTAGTTTCGGTAAGCTTAAATACTTAATACTGGCTAGCAGGATTCTTATACATTTTAAAAGACATTGTTGAGAAATCTAATATTAAAGAAAGTGATTAAATAATTATGAGTTTTAACATGATACAGAGCTGAGAAGAGATTTAATCTGGTGCTCGTGCTGCTGACAGCTACAGCGTAGTGGATGTTCACTGTTGCAGTGAATGAATGCTCGATTTGCCGTTAAATCCAGGCAACAGGAAGTTGGCGTGCCCTTGATTTTACCACTTCAGGGCAAGAAAGGAGTCCTACCACATAGACCTATATATTTTTTGTTAAACATACCGATGGCCGCACCACAAGAGAGTTTTATCTCACGCCACTCTTGAGTGGTTTTCATCCCACTCGTTGCGGTCGTTTCCCACGGCAGGCAGTACTTAACGAGTGTTTTTTTTTTTTTACCTTTAGCTAGTTGAGGTTGTTGCCTGCATATGTAATGTTGATTTTATTTTATGATGTTTTTTTTCTTTCAGAAAAGACCCTCTACACATTCAATTATTGCAGAATTGCTTTAGCATAGTTCAATTCTTTCAAATATTAATGCTGTGCCAAAATCAAATTTTGTTCAAAGTAATATTGATACTGTATTCCCATACAAAAGTTTATCGTGTAAAATTTGATGCACATGCACAGCTGTTTAGAGGGAACTGAGGTCCGTGTCCTGTAAATAAAGCCAAACAATTCAGACTTGTACCGATAAATAACATGCTAACAGCATGAACCATGGCACAGTTATACCTCAGAGAGCGTAAATATTTAGACAGTTAACATGCTGAATCGAATGACTTGCAAGGATTTCATGTGGTTGTTCAGGTTTGGGTGATTTTGTGTAAGGTTATATAAACATGCCCATAATATTATGGCAAACCTGGAAAAGCGAGGGATCAAAGCAGGGATGGAGGAAAGGAGGGTTTAGGCTCCCATGAACCAGTAGGGAGATTCGGTGGGGGAGCCTGGCCTCACCGACCGACTATCAACGACTGACGCCTGGGTCCCAGAGAACTGCACACATTCCTCACTCACCAGCAGCTTTCAGTATCTACTGAGCCACCTTGTTGTCCATGTACTAACCATGTGTATCTTATGTATTCCTCAACGGTTTCACATTTGCTTGGGTGGATGGTGGTGCTTTCATGTTCATACCTTCTGATCATCCCCTACATCCAAAGAGTGAGTCCTCTCCTGCCCTTTCACCACCTTAGCTACCGTGTGGTGAGTGCACTGGCTCAGAATGGCTTGAAAAGCACTTGAAAAGCACTATATAAATGTAGCATTCATTCATTCATTCATTTACATTTAAATAATACTCGTGCATTTTCCCACAAACCTGATCATCATAAGTGCTTAGAGGAAGGATGGATGGATAGATGGATGGATGGATGGATGGATTCACATTTCCCACAGGCATAACGTGGTGCTCAGTATTTCTCTGTGCCCAGTATTAAACACATTCAGTATAGTATTGGCACTAGTATTAGTACTACCCAGAATGCACAGAAGTAAAAGCCTATATAAAAATACTAGGTGCGGAGCGTGTGCTTATGCCGCCAAACCTAAAAAAAAAAAGTTTGAGAGAGGAGGCTGATCCTGGAGATGGGACCAGGGGTGCGGTGAGAGCAGCAGTACAGTACGCAGGCCTGATGAGATCCAGCAGGGGGCGAGCATCTCCCCCCGTGCCCACCTGCCTGCCACTAGGCAAAAATAGCTCTGATCCGGAATGGCACATCTGTTCGTGGGCCCTCATGGGGTCACCTCATGTGGCGGCACTGGGAAGGGACTGCAGCAGAAAGGGGGACCTCGGGTGCGAGAAGACATCCTCTGAAATGGGCTGGCAGCCGCTTCGCAGGTTTATGGTCATAAACCGTTTTTATGTCTATGCCAGGGTGATGCCAAGTTTAATTTTAGCGCCCCGAAGGTGTAGTCCTTCAACAACGCTCTTCGTAGCTGTACAACATGGTTTATTTTCCCTGCACAGTAGCATGTGATCTGACTGAGTGAAGTCTAAGCTATCGGACGACTGTGGTCATGTGACTGGCGGGTCCAGTGGGTATAGCTGTAGCCACGGGTGAGCGTACAGCATAATCAAATGACCACTTGATCTGTTTTTACTTAGAAAAAGGAGTCGTGAAGTCAATAGAACAATAAAAAGAAATTGCTTGGATGGTATAATGCACAGCACAATTAGCTTCTAGGGACTCAGTTAGGTGTTGCAGTTAGGTGATATTTGTACAGGGCGGGAAGGTATTTTCACTGAGTTTGCCATTTTGAAGACAGATGGGTAACACTTTACTCAAAACCATGTTTTTAGTAATTTATAAACACATTCATAAAAAAATAATAATGCATTCATAAAGCATTATAAAAATGGCTATAAATAAATAAAGAGGCATAGTATATCATAGCCCTGTTAATTATGCATTATGACCGCCTTATGAAGCTCTCATCTATAATGCACTATAGATACCTTTATAATATGGTACAAAGCATCCTTAATGCTTATACCAACCATTATAATGCATTATGAAGGTATCTATAGTGCATTATACACAAGAGCTTCATAGATAATTCATAATGCATAATAAACATGGCTGTAATGTGTTGTGCTTTTTGATAAATATTTATAGCAATGTTTATAATGATTATGAATGCATTATTATTTGTTATGAATGTTTATAAATTACTAAAAGCATGGCCTTAAGTATAGTGTTACAGACAGATGTTATTGTTCAAAGAAGTTGTCTGTGTGTAGCTACGTCACATTTCATAAAACCTCTCTTCGCTTCAGCTCGCCTTCCAAAAAGGCCGGTTCAGCGCCGCTGTCTTCTGGCGGCCCAGGGCCTGACGAGGATCCTGTGATTTATGTATGCTTTTGTCCCTCTGCCGTCTGTCGCACGTTCGACTGATCGGACGTCTCTCGCCACAGCCGGCGCGAGTGACGTGCCGTGAGTGAGCCTTACTCACCTGCCTTTCCGGGCGCATGGCCGCTTGTGCGTTTGCATGCGGCTGGCAGTTTGTCCTGCAATGTAATTGGCATGCACAGGAGCATAAGCGCGCTATGGCTGTAAACACCCGTAAGCGTCTACCTCCCCTCCAGTGCGTCGTCTGTGTCTCACGTACGCACTCCGGCTCAGAATACATTTCACTTCTCTCACTCAAACGCCTTGTCTCCCTGTAAACTGCACTTCCCCCTGTGGCCTGTAGGGCTCTCCTTTCCCTTGCTGGAGCCACACTTGATCTTCCTGCCAATTTTCATCGCTGTACTTCTCTCAAGGTTTCTTCTGCTGCCGATCTTGGAGGCTCTTGTTCTGCTCATACCTGGTGGGCTTCATACTTTCTTCCAAAAACCTGGGATATTCCTACACCGGTGCTTTTTGGTCCCTCTGGGCTCTTTTTCTTGACCCGCGAGTCTCCTGTTCACCATTCCTACCTTTGTAGCATTTCCAGGCTATGTTGACGATGGTTGTTTTTTCTCCTCTTATCTTAGTTGCCTGATTCCTTGGGTTTTGTATCACATCTTAGTGTGTCTGTCGGATATCTTGTATGATGTATTCCCAGAGTCGCCTTTAAAGCGAACACCCTCACAGTAAGCAGGAAAGCTTCGTGGTTTAGTGCTCATAGATATGACCAGGAGCACATTTAAAATCAGGAGAGAGACCTTTCATCTCGTACTCATAAGCTAGACACTCCGTATGAAATGCTTTAGTTAACAGATTTAAACAACTGTTAAATTACTGGTAACAGAGCATTATGCAGCTTTTATCTTTTTTGGTTGTGTTAGTGAGCTGAGCTTATTTTTGCAGACTATTCAGATCTTCCATATTTTTTTTTCTAGAAATATAAACCCCAAATGGTGCAGAAAAGAAATCTGTCAACAGGCTGACAAAGGGATAACAAACACCAGATCAGGATACAGCCTGATTAAAGTCATTTTCAACTCACAGACACGCACGTGTTCCTCACCCTGATTCCTAGACCCACAATTCTCATCAGAAGTTCATTCGAGTGTGTCTCATGCTTTACTTCCTGTAACTTCAGGTGTGATCTGCCCTCCCTTTCCTGGGTTCCCCGCTTAGCCTGTTGTCACTCTTCCGTTTCCCTCCTGCAGGCGGCCCGTTTCCTCCGGACCGGCTCTCCCACTCCTCGCTCTACTAACCATGATCTTAATCACCAGTCCGTCACTTCTTGCCACACCGCCTCTCGCCCCTGAGTTCCGCATCCGCAGGAAATCTCGCCCCTTCCATCATCATCTGACAACTTTTGCCATATTTTTGTACCCCTGTCTTTAAACCTCTGTATTTCTCTTGTCCAGGTGCCCAGAAGTGACATGATTGCTTTTTCATCTTCAATCCTACAATCCTCTCTTAGAAATGAAAAACAAGGTCTATCTCTGAATTACCTCTGCTTTTTAAAATAAATTTACACTTTTAGTATTATTAGCTGAGTCAGGCCGTATTACAATTACAAAAAGCAATTTCAATTGTTAAACTGATGAAAAAAATGAAGGCAGGAATATTATTCATGTTGTTACTAAGTATTAATTTACTTAATTTAGTTTCTTGTACTTGGCCAGATTGTTTTTTTATTTTTTATTAAAACAACATTCATTGCATATTTGTCATAATGCATACAAATGATCCAGGATACTGCAATTCAATACAGAAATTCAGGAAACGCCCCTCCGCACCTGATAATTGGTTTGAAAAACACCCTGTGGAGGCGTAGAATCTGGGGTCAGAAAGTGCCGTGTCACCAAGTCTCGAAAAGGGCATTGCTTGTTACCACCAAGCCCCCTTCTAGGCTGAATTGCCAACTTGGGAAACACTCAGATCATAGGACCGCGTGTTATTTTAAAAAGTTACAGAACTGTTCCATATAAACAGAGCATGTAGCATGAAAAATGCCGCTCGTCACTAATGACGTGCAGAGACGCGGCCTCAGAGCACTCCGCGTAACGAATAGGGATTCATCTGATGTCCGGCATAGTGGCTCCCGAAATACCACGGACCCTGATGGTTGGGGCTCCAAGTCCTGCCACTGCAGTGTCTATGCCTTAGCATTGGAAATAGGTGTGCTGAGGGTGTGTTAGCACTCCCTCTTGTCAGATTTGTCAAGGAAAAACAACTTTGTTATTTCTCGAAAAGGACTGCCGTCATTAGCTGTTGATATCTGCTGATGATACAAAAATACTTCAGTAAAATCTAACAACTTTCCAACTTTCAAGACCCAGAGTCCCAAACAGGGATGGACATAACTGATACGTAAGTACGCATTCACCTTTAAAAATGATAGGTGCGACAATCGATTGTTAGGGGAGGCGCAAAAAGCGTACTTATTTTATTTGCGCTGTTATGACAAGAAAATACCTTGCATTTTAACCTTCATACCGTAAGTGAAGTAGAGTTAGCATATAAAGATTGAAATGCATTATATTTTGTTTTCATATCAGCGCAAATGCACATAAAATAAGTACGCGTTTACACAGTTACCACAATCGATTGTCGCACATATCGTTTTTAAAGGTGAATGCGTACTTGCGTACCAGTTATGTCCATCCCTGGTCCCAAACATCTTCCAGCGCCTATGTGTGTAAAGAGTTTGCATGTTATCCCAGTGCTGCGTTGCTGGCTACACTGGTTATCTCTTGCAGTCAGGAAATGTGAATTGGTGAATCTAAATCATGGGTAGGCATGTTAAAACACATTATGTAATAATGACACATTATGTAATAACAAATGTAACAGATTTTCATCACATAATGCAATATTATTACATAATAACACACAGTCTAACAACACATTAATGTAATATCACCGCATTATGTAATCACTTGACAAAATTTATAAACTAAATTATAATTTGGTATTTTAACATTACCCTATTATTATTATCATCACTCAATTTTTTACATTCTGTCGCATTATTACATAATGCGTTGCTACAAGGCAACCCTGATCCTGGAGTGCTGGTATCCAGCAGTTTTTCCATCCCCCTGGTCTCTGAAGAACCACACTTGATCTCAGGTAGATAGTGTCTCATCAGGTAGGATAGAAAACCTGCTGGATACCGACACTCCAGGATCAGGGTTGCCGACTTCTGCTCTAAATTGTCCTTAGTTTGTGCCCTGCAATGGCCTGGCATCCTGTCCAGTGCCCACCCCTGACTCATGCCCCCTACTTTTCAGGTCATCCTCCAGGAAGCCCCTGACCCTAGAGGATGAATGATAAACGATAAACCTGATAATCTTGCAGAGTTCTTGATGCTTTTGTACTTATTTTTTTATTTAGGAATCTACTGCTGTGTAATGGGGAAAGCTTAAGGTTCAAGGTACTTTATTGTCCTCAGCAGCTGTGTACACATACATAGTGTGATGAGACAGCATTTCTCCATGGACCAGAGTGCAACAAACATTGACATATAACAAGAATACAATGTGCACAAGGAGGAGAACAACACTAAACACTAAAAAGTGCAACATTATGCAATATAGGGCTTTCTGTACACATATTTGAAATATAACCAGCACCTTTCCATTGTTTGATTTCATCCACAGAATATATAAGATAACAGGTTTGATTTGGAAATATCATTGTGGGGCTGATTTTGGCGCCGGCCATTATTACAAACTGCCTGCATGCAGAGGTGCGTCATCTGCATTAGCTTTGTTCACGTGCTGAAACCCGGCTCCTAAATCCAAAAGAAACACACCGTGAAAAGTTAAAGTGAAAAAGAAAGTGCCATTCTGTGTCTAGAAACTCTTACAGTCATTTTTAAAGGACCATCTGAGAAAATAACCGTTTTATCAATGTTTCATACCTCTAACAGAAAATATAATGACTAGACTTTCTTCTGTATTTAATGATACAGACAAACAAATCACCTTTCCTTTTTTTCTTTATTTGTTTGTGGCTACTGCTGAGGATCTTTTTTTTCACGTAAAATAAGGTAATTTTTATACAATCAAAAGAAAACTTCTATCATCACCAGATCATTTGAGAAATCCCGTTCACACCTTCTAGACAAAATCCTTCTAATACTCAATTTTGTTTTAGCGATTGCGATGGACACATTCGATTTAACTTGAATATTCATATTTCTGTGTCGGAACCTATTTTGAATAATGCTCATAGCTAGGTCTGCTTAGAAGCTACCGAAGTGCGTTTTGTTTTTGGAAAGCGGACTAAATCGCTTTATTGTGGCATGTTTGATTTACATACTTAATCTTAGCAAATTTACCACAAGTCAAGAATAATTTATGCCTGCAATCAGCTAAACATCTGTGCTGTTTTGTAATTTGCACCCAGGCTGACTTTGTAAATCTCATCCTGGGTGGCACAGGGCAGGTTCATCCTCGAAGGAAAATGTCCCAAGAAATGCTGCCGTCTCCAGCTTCTGTTTTTCCCTCAGCTGACTCGTCAACGCCCCTGAAATGCCTGTGAAGTGCTAAAGGCCATTTTTGTCAAAGAAGCAAATTTGTCAGAAGGGAGGCACCGTGTGTCGGGACTGGAGCGACACAAATTAATCTGAATTTGCTGTTTTTTTTAATGAGCTGATGTTAATTGTACAGCAGTAATAAGTTGCCCACGTGTGCAGTGAGTGTAGCTACGTGCCATTTATTAAGGGTGTGCATAAAAATCTGTCCCCAAAGAAGAAGAAACTGGATTTTCAGTGTGAGGTTTCGAAACCTGCCCTCTGAAGGCCTGATCTGCCATTGCACCCTTGAGTAACTTCAGCTGATTGAGTTACACTCTCTACTCAAATCAAAAAATCAATCCATCCATTCATTACCGAACACTGCAGGGCCGCAGTAAGCCTGAGGCCTACCCCAGGAATCACAGGGCACCTGGCAGAAGATCCTGTATGGGGCGCCAATCCACTACAGGACACACACACAATGCAGAATTTTGAGATGCTCGTAATCACTATTTGTTAACGAGGGTTAAAAAGTATGCAATATAAGTACCTCACAGACCAGTAGTAGGCATGTAGCCATGGAGGAAAATAACAGGTTGGAACCCCGCCCTCCCCCTGAAGTTTGTTTGATACCGATCAGGCATGTAGCCAGGTACAAAGCTTATGAGTTTGAACCTCCTTCAGAATATATTCTTGCCCATCGTAACCCCCCCCCCCCCAGGGCTGTCAGTAGGGTAACTGCCCCCACAAAATTTATTTCCAGCTAAAGGCCTGACCAACATCATCTTTTTGGATGACTTTATTAATTTACTACTTTGCATATTGTAGCCTTTTGATTCAGATTCAATTCTAGAGACACGGGGGGGGTGCCTAGGTAAAAAACTGCATGGGGCCCTTCAACTCCCCTTCCCCCCGGCATGGTCAAATTTATTACCTTTATTTTATTGTGAAGTGTAAATTAATATTAACAAAGAGAATTTTATAAACACAAGATTGTATTTTCACTTTTCTGAAAAACTCAATACATGAATAAAGCAGATTTGTCGTTGCAGTGTACTTTGTATTCGGCCGCCCTCGGGGGCCCCTTCCCGGCTTGGGGCCCCAGGCCATTGGATGCCCTGCCTGTCCTGTCACTGCTCTTCTGTTTCTGTCCAAGCTGACTAGGTGTGAAGTAGCTAAATGAATGGTTTTGGGAGCACGAGGTTCAGTTCACTCATTAACATCCACTTCTTGCCTCGTGCCGACGCGGCGAGTGACATCATCGCATACACGGGCAGGCGGAAACAGAACATCTACCAGCTGTCCTCGCCCCCATCCTAGGCTTCGCTGCACGGATGAGGCCTCCTCCTCTTCGTACCACAGCTAAAAATAAAGCCCGGCACTATTCCGCAGATCTGGTCTCCAGACTAAACTTTTCAGAACAGTTTATGCAAAAGTCAAAAGGCCAGGACTGCAGCTGGATCCGCCGGCCAGGAGAACACGACCTGCGGTCTGTCACCGCTGACAGGAGACAGTGAAACAGGGCCAAATTCAATCAGCTGTCAATCACCCCGCATGATTAATGCCCTGGAACACATACTTAAGCCATTAAAGCCGTTACACGTTTGAAGTTCAAAACAGGGGGGGAAAAAGGCAAGGGATTGTGTTTGTTGAAGTAAGAATCATGGGAAGCTGTACTGTGATTTTCTGTAGAGCGCCGCCGTTAGCCTTGACTTTTTTTTCTTTAGTGTATAGCATTACGCAGAGTCCAACTTTATGCCCAGGCGGGTTTATTTAGAGTAATATAAAACAGAATATCTCTGCAGAGATGGCAGCCCAGAGCCAGTCTGTCAGTGGAAAAATCAAAAATTGCAGCATTTAGCTTTAGTGTGAAGATTTTTAGGTTTTAGCCCACATCAGATTCCTCACTATGAGTAATTTTCTGCATTTTCTTGCACAGTGCATGCTGACGGGACACCTTCTAATTTTCCCCTCTATTGAAAAAGACTTGATGGGCACCCCCGATTAGCACAGTGCTGAGGTTTAACATGACTTCACCCTCCCCAAAATCTCTTTGAATTTGCGGATGGAGTCACCTACTTGCCTACTGTGACCGCGGTTACGCTCACAACTGATGAACGGCGATTGGGGAAAGCGATCTGGCGATGCCACGCCAGCAGAGGGATGCCGTCTGGACCGACGCGTGTTTATTGGGGTTTAAGCAGAGCCCTGCACACATGGACATGTTTACCACCCCGTGCTCTGGCTGTCATATTACAAACGATATGGTACTGACCTCTCGCTGACATTAATATCAGTCCCAGTGTTTTTAGAGGAACAAATCACAGCATTCTGGTGTCTTTTCAGAAACCATTTCATCACAAAATTTCCATTTCCAGCTGCACAGGAATATTGCTGTCAAGTGTACAACAGTGCCCAGACGCAAAAAAAAAATCCCCAAAGTGAATGCGTTAGGGCTGTACGTCATAGTTATTCCAACTTACTTTGTAGCATATTTTCACTTTTACTTTTACCTAATGGTATTTTATTTTACTTCTTGAAAATTGCAATTAAGTATTCTCCAGCCAGCTGGCATTGCACAGAGGAATGCCATAATACATCAGGATGTAGCTTATGTCCTTATTTAAAAATTTATGAAGGACAGGTAAACAGGAATGATCAGCAGTTCAGTGTCAGGGTGAAGGCAGGGGACAGGAAGACCCCACCATTCCTACACGCTGAGTAATGTATGGGGAGCCATTTCCATCTTCCAGAAGATTCAAGCTGCCGCCATTTACATCGCCTTTAAAATGTCAAACAAATAGCATTTCCAGGGACTGCATATTTCCATGAAGAATAGATAATGGCTTTCAAATGTTTTTTTTAGTCATTATTTTATCCAGATCACACTTGGCATCTGTTAATGTCAGTCTTTTGCTTTGATAAATTTCATAAACTGTTGCTTTCCTCATCTGTGACTTTTAAAATGAGTCACAGTCCATTACTTCAGAGTCTCTCACTTCTGAAACATGAAGTAGTAAGTGTTTTTTTTTTCAAACTGAAGCACTAGCTATAGTGAACATCGTCGCAGTGCACATCTCCTTCAAAAGATGTCATCTGGGGCTTCTGCCACATGATCACGGGCGGTCTGCATCTAATTTATATGCATTAAGTGCCTTTGTTCAGATTGTTAAGCGAAGGTGAACTAGGTGCTGAATATTCTAAACTTCCGTGATTATTATTATTATTATTGTTCAATCCAAAGTCACGGTTGGCTAATAATGACACATGGAACATATGGTGGTTGCCTAGCAATGTTCTTCATTAAATATACACTTCTGTGGTTCGTCATGATTCATGGCCTCAAATTAACTGAAGATACCATTTTTAAAATGAAATTCAATTACGGCAAATGCCAAACTAGCAAGATCTTTGTGTTGAAGTATTGTAGGCATGGGAAACTCTGTAGTCATGCTATAACACTGTTAAACAAGGATAAAATATTACTGTTACATAAGAAAGGCTTTCTAAGGTTTATGCTAATACAAACAGATAACTTAAGTATCCCTAGATATTTTCGTATATATGTGCTATATAGTATATTATATACAAACTAATAAGATTAAGATTAACATTATTCATCCCAGGGGAAAATATTGACTAGGTAATACTTAATTATACTTTCATGCTCCCTCTGGTTATATATGCACAGTTATGTGAACTTCCTGTTAACAAACCTGCAATAATTTATTCTGTTCATGTGCAAATGGAAAATATCGAAAGTTTTTAAAGTACCAAAATAAATATTGTAAACGTTACAAATGTGATTATGACAAGGTGTCATGACACGTGAGACAATGGACTGAGGCAGGCATTTGGGCAAATGAACGGGGTTTTATTGTAACCAAATTGAACACAACTGCCCAGGGGCTGGAAAACAAATGGGACCACAAGGGGTCAAAATGGGAGAACTTGTACAGGGAAGGACACGGGCAGACTGAAGGAGCGACATTAATGACTGGACTGGGGCTGATGAGGCAAAACAGGGACTTATATACAAGGACTAACAAGGGGCAACAAGCAACAGGCGTGGCTCATCAGTGCCACGTAAGAGAGGAGACAGGAGGATCAGGCAGACGTGGCATCCTGGACATAAAACAGGGAACTTGCTGTTTAACTAATCAAAGCAAACCTACTTATAATTAAGAATAAACATGAAAAAGGCAGTGTTCTGACTGCAGATTTAGTCCACACATCTTTCATTAATGTATTTCACTTTACTCATAGCGGTGGTCTCTATTCCCCTGTTTGGAGTCCATCGACAGCTTTTTGAAGACTGCAGAGAGTCCGCAGTGTCTCCTTCCAGTATGGATCAGCGCGCTCCGCTTTTCAGCAGGGACCCTGTGAGTTATGGGCCTGTTCCGGTACTTAGCAGGGCTGGACCGCTGCTGCTCTCCCGAATCACATTGCCTTGACTCAGCTTTTGATGTTCTCCTGCGGGCCTGCTCTGCTCTGCTCTGCCAGGTGCTTCTCCTTCCTCTGGGGGCACGCGGCCAATCCGCATGCTTTTTGTTGCTGATCTAGCACGGGTTCTGTAGGTGAAAGGTGGCGATGAAAGACACCTTCGGCGAGGAAACTTTGATGCAGGCTGGGCTCTTCGTTGTTTCAGGCTTCTTTGGATCTGTGTGTGTACTGGTTCAGTCAAAATGTGCAACACAGATTTCCAGTATGGATTACAAGAACCTATAGAAATATCCACACGTTAAAAAATGCTTTTTGTTACACTTTACTTGCGGAGACGCAAATGATGTAGTATCATGCTATTACTTATGAATTAATTAACCACAAACTAAGTCTTAGCTACGTAATGATCTCATGTTTGTTCATGATTAATGAATTGTGACGCATCTTTTACCCCAAGCAGTTATTAACTTGTTACTGTCTCTGTTACTTCTCTTTTGTGAACCTCTGAGGGAACTACTAAGGAACCACTGAAGGAGCAATTAATGAATAACGCAAGTGAAATATTTATCTCATGTATGTTGATCATCAATGAACCATGACACATCATTTATCTCAAGCAGTTATTATTTCTGTTCATGATTTGTGCTTCAGTAGTAACTTAGTTACTACTGAGTATTTCTGCTCCATCAAGTAAAGTGTTTCCACACTTTTACTAACCACCATTTATTTGTATTTATGTGTGTATGTGCTTGCAAACCACAAATCCAATTGACATGCTCCACATCTTGGGAGCCATTATTGGTTGCTTAGGTAACCATTCTGATGTCATAATGCGGCCTTTTTATGTTTGCCCACATAGCCTCGAACATCTGGCTACATGAGTATCAGAGAGTGTCATATGTGCCCTGGCCCATTTGGATCGACTTATACTGAAAGAACTGATTCCATTTCAAGCCCATGGTATATAAGTGGCTGAAACTGAGCCAGAGAAGTCTTACGACCCCCTCCCCCACCGCCATTGCCACCAGCCCTTCTCGAAAATTGAAAACAGTGAAGGGTTCGGGTGTGGATGGATTCTGCCTGGGGTGACGTAGTCCCCCCCTGCCATCACCTGATCGCGCTAACTCGGCCGCTACGGCGGATTTCGTAAATAATTATCGCTAAAGCCAAGCGCAAAGTGAGGATTGGGGAGTAAGAAGCCTTGGCTTTGCTTTCCCTGCCCTCCGTCCACGACCCCAATCCGAGCCGGAGAGGAGCCCTTGATTAATCACACCGCGCATCTCTCCCGTGATGGCAACCATCCAAACTAAATTTAGCCTGTGCTCATCCCTGAGGTCAGGTGCAGGCAATGTAAACTTTGGAAAGTTTACACTAGCTGATGGACTCACTGCTACATGTAGTTAAGCTTGCTAGATGCTGGGGCAACATTAATAGCAATTTAAAGAGCCACCTCAGACAGCCAAGTCTCCTAGAAATACATATGGTGGCAAGGTGAAGGGGTGACCACATATTATTGCCCTTGGTGTTGACACCAAAATTTTCCATCTGTGCAAAGAGATCTAGGAAACTGTCTATGGCAGGGGACTTTCTAGCTATTGCAAAGATCAGAGGCTAAGTCAAGTTTACCTGGGGCTTGACTTTTTGTTTTTGTAGGAGAATAATTGGCATCGGGGCTTAAAATATTTGGGGCTATAGGCCTAAAATACTTGGGGCTATAACGACCTAATGAAGCCCATGGTCTATGGATACAGGAAACTTCTACAATATTAATTTCATGATACACTATTTCTTTACATGTGAAACAATGGTGCAGCTCAGCAATTAAGCTATTTGCTTTTGTGTTTCTTATTTGGGTGGGGAGGGGGCATTCACCACATATCACATATCAGGAATCACTGTAGTTCTCACTGCAGATAGAGCTCGTGTTTGTGATTCACATATTGCCTAGATCAGGGGTGCGAAAGTCAGTCACCGTCTTACTTATTTAGTTAATAATGGTATGACCCAAACTTTTAACAGTTATTTGGATGAAATCTTTACTACAAACAGAAATAACATTTACCACTGTTAACCTTGCAGTAAACAGTATTCCTGAAAAGTCTCTTTTTGAATAAAACTGAACAATGAGACACAAAACTGGAGATTGGATTAAATCAAAGGCATCCACTGGGCAGATGAACCATTATTCATTTGCTTTTATCTGGCATCATCCACTGGATTTTTCTTTTAAATGAGAAACAGGTTGATTTTAGTGCCAATGAATCAAAACAACCAGATTACAACTAGAATGTTTTGCTAAGTTTTATGCTAACTTGCTGCTGTTGGACTTGTGAGTGGGGGAGGGGCAGGAAGAGGAATGGTGATGCGGCGACTCACAGGGGATGATCCCTATTTCCCAGTTAGGGCTGTAGCGGTAAACATATTCATCATGTCCCGTTCCATTACATAACCGTCAGTTCAATACGCACAATAAACTGGATGAATATACTTCTTGACATAGCCGGAACCGAAATTCACTAGTAGAAGTTCAACACAGAAACATACTAATTGTGGCTGTGAGTTGGTTAAAGCTAATTCTGGTTACAATCAGTCTTAATCTGCAGTTTGGGAACATTGTGGTTTCCAAATAAATTACATCAACACTGGAGAAAGGGTAGTTGATATAACCAACACTGCCTGTCAGCTCTGTTGTACCAAACTCAGAAATGTTGCTGGATTGCTAGACATCATCTGCTCGTGAGTACATGAGCGAGACAGAAACAGCCTCTGCAAGTTAGTCTTCCTGTGCTATTTAATGCATTTTAACCAGAAAATTAAGACAGATCTAATATATATACAGTATATATATTTCATTTATTTTACACATTTATTTTACAATGTACAAATAAGCATTGCTTAGGTTATGTTATTTGGAGACATCAACATTAGATACATTGCCTTTGGTTTACAATCATTCCTAACTGTTTGCATTTGTAGTTTTAGTAATAAATCATTTTGTTTTCCCTGCTGTACCAAAATTGCACCCAACCGTGACCCTAAAACTGAGGTTTTTTTTAAATTTTATGTACCTTTACACTCCCATTGCTAGGCTATTTTTAACAGAATATCAAAGTCATTTCGCAGGCTGTAAAGAATTCTGTCCTGAGCCAGATTCGGCCTGGGGGCCTTCAGTTTGACACATGTGCTCTAGATGGCTGTTCTTTCTGATGCTTAAATAAGAAATAATTCCAGAAAAAGAAATTTCTTGTTCTAGGGACGGCAGAGCCATGACAGTATTTAGATTTAATATACCTGCAAAATGTACGTCATATCAGGCGTTACTTGTCTTGGTGATAAACTGGATTTTAGATGTAACAAATATCAAGGTATGTTATGTGTTGAAAAATATACTGGTTCAAAAACTGTTACATCATGAGACAATGATGATGTCAAACATTGACAATGAGATGAGATGTCGTCATGCCTTCACAGAGTATGCTGTGAGATATTCCAATACCATGATTAAGTCAGAACACCGGTATGAGAAGTAAAGGGTTGTGGGTTAATATACCATCACAATTGTTGTTTAGGACCCAAAGTAAAGTTAGATGAAATGTTGGTCCTCAGACAAGACAAATTACTGGGCAGTATAGACCATTTCAGTTCCAGACTAATAAGGCTGAATGCTTACTTTTCTCTCTGAATACTAAACCTGGCCAAAGTTTTCCCCTCTAAATGACTTCTGCAAGTAGCGTTACCCACATATTAGGGTCATATTTTACCTTTTTCATATTTCATATTTTGACTTTTAATAACAATGCCGTGTAGCACTTGGCAGTATTATTTAAGCCTCGAGAAAGAACTTTCCACTGAAGGTATTTTGGCCACAGGAAAAAAAAAAATCTGGAATTACGCGGAATGACCCTATGATAATATTCTGAAGAACTACTGTATTTTCTCTAGTTATTCACAGATAATGTCCCCACAGGGATGTCCAGCAGAAAGAGGGATAGAAATAAATAAGAAGTAAGTACACTGTATAATCATGGCCTGCAGCTACTAGCATTAGCTAAATTTAGCACCAGGTGCCTTGATGCTAATTCCATTGCTAAGCCTTTTGCACAGTTCACCAATTCAAGTTAACTCTGGTGGGTATTGTTAACATAACATCTACCCATTTGCCATCTTTAGGCTGATTTACACACAGAGAGCTTTGTGCTCAGGCTAGCGCAGGCTAACAGCGTGTTAGCTGACCGTACGGCTGAAACGGAGGCTTCATATTGCCTCGATGAAGACAGTGCGTATGAAATGCGACATCCGGTGTAAAGCCGTCCCACTCACCCGCAGTTTTGCTCAGATTGTGACCTCCGACTTAAAAACCTCATGCTAGCTGTCTGACTGTAAACCCTTCCTAAATGAAAATAAAGTGTTGTTAGGCGCTGACCAGCCATTCATGTGATTGGCTGCCACTTCTGCGAATCAGTACTTAGTTCCACATACTTTCATTTCAGGGGAGGATTTAAAGTCATTATCTGAACACGGGTGTATTCTTCATGTTAAGGTAAAGGGCAAGATGTGTGGGGCATCATCTGCTGTGAAAAATGGAGGGGGGGTTATAAGGGGTGGCTCAGATCATCAAGGTGGGGGTGCATATATACTGTATATGTATGTATGTATATGTGTAGATTTGGTAAGAGGCACTCCTCCACACACGTGACATCATGTTTAAGCCCTCACTGTCCTCTTTAAGGAGTAGCAAGACAGATTGCAGTGGCCTGTATTGTATGATAGATATGAACAAAAACATCAGAACGAAAATGAATTACTGTATCTCATAAGGTTATAAATATGAAAGCAGATCTCTTCAAAGTCTTATTTTAAAAATATCAAAAACAGGACAATCCAGATAAAAGTTAGCATTAGCGGTATAGCAAAGGTTCCAAGTTGTATACATGTGCATTATTAAACGTTACAGACAAGTTAGTTACATCTATTTTATATTTACTTACTTTTAGTGCTTGTCACTTAGTAACCCCGCCCCCCATGGCCTGATACGCTTCGCTGTGGCCCCCATCTTTCCTATAAAGTTCACAGTTTACAGTAGGATGGGAACAGGCTGTGTTGGGAGGGGTCAGAGGACGGCTTCGCAGACATCACTATCTCCTCATCTCCCAGACGAATAAATCTCCTCCGGCCCCCACACTGCAGTGTGCTCCAAGGCCCCGCATCTGGTCCCCATTAAGCCGGTGCTGTCTCTCGTGGCGGGGTGGCCCCCACCCCGATGTGCCGGCGGGCCGCACATGCATCCACCCCATTGCCCCCCCCCTCCCCCCCACACTCACTTTTCATGGCTCCCACCTCATGCAGCTTTCCTGAGCTGGGCTTCCAGTGGAGATTCTAGACCATCTCAACTGGGGGCAGACTGGGGCCAGTTGTTCTTATGGGGGGGGGCAGATGCATTTGACCTTAATGTCCTCCAAGTAATACTTACATTCGATTGCCAGCATTAGCTAAAAGATAATTTTTGAATACTGATAAACCGAAAAAGTACTTTATGCAACGCTTTGCAGTCACATTTTACAGTTTTTACAAATACGTAACTCACTCTGATTTCTTGTTTAGACTGTCTTGCTTCAAAAAGCTTGATTATTTTTTCTGTTGTTAACTTCGCTTTTCACCAGCTGAAGTGACTCAACCACCTGTGCACCCGAGGTAAGAGTCCGTCAAGAAAATGTGAACATTTGCGTTTCGCCTCTTCTCAGTGCACTAAACTTTAGCCCAAATACAGCATATAAATGTAAATAATAATAAGAGTAATAATAATAATAAATGTATTTCAGACCCAAATAGCATTCATATTTAGGGGAGTCACGGGGGGGGAGCATGCATGTTATCGTAGGGCGCTGCCCTCCCCCCCAGAACTGCCCCTGGGGCTCTTCACTGTCCTTACACCTCGTGAGCCCTCACAAAGGCTCGTGCAGAACATTGGCTAGACAGTGACTGCATCCTGGCACCGCAGCCGTGACCTCATCCCCCACCATGTGTCTGCCTGCTGTGACACACCCTTCATATTCCCAAATCGACGATCACGTAAAACAGATTGACAGCAATGCTACATGCTAAACAGGGAACAATTCTCACATTTTTATGTGACCATCCAAAACAGTGCGAAATGTTTTCGAGAAACACTCAAGATTCACGTGGAAAACAAGTTTCCAGGGCGCATTTGTATGTGGTTTTGAGTGTGAGTCACACTTCAGTTGAGTTGGAAAGTAAATGGGTGGCTTTTCGCTCTCCTGGCCCCCGGGGCCGACTCAGAGGGTAGAGACAAAGACAGGCAGGCAAGCAGAGGTGTGAGGGCGACCCCGTGGCCCCTCCCCTCCCTCCCCCTGGTGGGCAGACCCTCAGAGCGTATGGTGTGACACTCAAGGCCGCCTCTACACTGACAGTCGCATTACCCCACTGTCACACGCACAAAGCCGTGCGGGGATGCGGCAGCGCCTTTTGCCAGACAGTTGATTACACAGCGGCGGTGCACGGGGCCATTTCAATCTTTGCATCTCATTGCCACGGTGTCAGGCCCGCAACGGAGGCCAGCAATGGAGGCATGGGAGGTGGTGCTTGGGTTTAAACAAATGCGCTGTGTTCTTCTCATTTAAACTGCAGCTGTGACCCATCTCAGAGGACTCAAGGGAAGAGCTTACCTTGCCGCTGAACTTACCACCAGTTTTTACCGTACTTTACCAGTTCATGCTACCGCTCTTATCTCGAAAGCCCAACAGGAGTCAAATAACATCTTGTGGAGACAAAGGGCCGGTTCGTTACGATCTGTGCATCAGATCTCCCTGGAAAAGGCATTCCCCCCCCGCTCAGCGGTCTTGCTCTGCCACGGCGAGGAAATACGAGGCCAGGGCGCGCCACTTTTGCAAAGCTGTCTGGATCGTTCCGGGCCTCCTCGTAACGACGTCCCAGGGCCCCTCTCCGCCCGTCGAGTGAGTCGGCGGGGGAGGCACAGCAGGGTCACACGCTGGCAGGGGTGCGCAGGAGGTTGTCTGAGCCGCTAAGAGGATTAGCACGAGAAAGGAGACGGGATTTGTACCTGCTCTTACAACATAAAATAGATTTATTAAAGGAGTCTGCTGCTGATTAAAATGCACGGGCTGTACACGCCTGCACCTCATATGTGGAATCTGGACAACAAAAACAGGGGGAGCATTTTGTTTTGTCAGCTGGTACTCAACCCCAACTCCTCCCTGACCCGGGTTCATGGAAACACAGAGCTTTCAGAGAAGACTGACTAGGGAGGGTCAGTTTCCTCTCCATCCCACAA
>JAODKC010000110.1:1021092-1036762 GCA_026777985.1 Mormyrops attenuatus
CGCTACGTCGTTCGTAAGTTCTGTGTTAAAAGATAGAACTAATGAACGACGTAGCGTTAAGAAGTCTTCGAGAAACTCACCCCAGGTCTCCCAGTACTTTTGTCTATGTGGTGTATTTAAGTCTACCAACCAGTCCTGTATTTCCCACAAATGTTACAAAAACACAGACACTGACAGTGTTACGTTGCAAACGATTCTTATCGACAGGTATCTGAGTATCAGTATGAGTACCAGTATGAGTATCATCTGTATTGGATATGTTTTTATAGCTGGGTTGCATTGAATATATTACATGCTAGTTATGTTCGCATTTCATATTTCCAGTGTCCTTCCATTAACCAGCTCTGAGGAATAACGACTTTAACACCAGAGGGCCCTGTAAGAGCTCCAGGGCTCCTCTCTGCAGCTTACTTACTGTCTGCGTGTGCTGACAGCAATCTGGAGAGGGCCTGCTACCATTTTCTGTAACTGCCCCTCGTGACTGAACTGCCATAATGGTAATAATTAAGCAGAGCAGCTCCAAATGCCAACTGGAGTGACCTGCCCCAACCAAAGTCCATATGGACAGAAGTAGATAATGAGCTGTTAATGTGGTCTGTCTGACCGTAATAGATCCACAGTATGGGTAACAATAGTGGGAATACAGTTTTTTAATATTCTTTTTTTTCTGCATGCTAACGGGGTCTTAGTGACGACCGTCACTGTGACTGCCAGAGAACATTCAGGTTATTACGACGTTCCGTGTTTTAGCTCCTTTTATCGAGAAAAAGCTTCTATCCAGCTGGCGATACAACCCCTCGGTAGCATCTATTCGCAGGAGGCTAATTGCAGTCATTTGCAGGGAGGGGGGCAGAGAAAAATAGCAATATGAAGAGTGTCAGAATTGTGTTTTTGTCTAAATGGGCTGTGGGCTTACCATGTCAATAACATCGTCGGGATCTTCCATGTCGACAGCAATGCAATTAACACATTAAAACCTTACAGTTTATTAAGATAACATTGCTCTGCACCCTACAAACCTAAATGGTTGACTCCATGTAACTGTATCTGTAGTCGAATACAAGACTTCAGTACAAATGTGTGGGTGTATTGGGTTACGCAATACAAGTCTAAGGCATTGATGTCAGGGTGATTGATTAGGCCAAAACTCTGCGTTTATGTTCGCTGTGTGTTTTCTTTTCTATTTTTGCCCAAAAATTTGTGATTTTTTTCTGATTAATTCCTTGAGTACCTCGTTCAATGGCAATACAGTAACTGCTATGCGAAACAGGTAAAATTCACTTGTAAGCAAGCTGTAATAACTCTAAAAACCGGAAGGTTACACACCTACAGCTATTACAGGGAGGGAGTTTGTTTGTTTGTTTGTGCGTTTGTTTGTCTTGACTGCTCTCAAGAAAACTTATTCTGTTTGTGCTAGCAATTCCTTTCTTAAAGGGCCAGATTAAGTTCCTGTAATTGCGCATTTCCTCCTAGCTGCAATTAGAGCCGTCTCATCTTGTTATTTTTTTTCCCTGTATGGCAGGGCGCCTGAATCACAACGTAGCATTATAGCCCTAAATCCCATTTAGGAATTTAAGATGAACTGCTAAAAGCTAACAGAAGAGGCAGTAAGAAGCAAACACTGCGCCATTATGTAGGAGAGCGGCTAAGATGCTAATATGACGTGGTTAGCGCACTGGAGAGCGCACACGGGCCAGGAGTTAGGCTTGGGCTTTAATGTCTCAGAGTCCTTGGTCTGAATTGAAATATAAAGCCTAGACGTTAACTTGTCTGTACCCACGGTGTGGCTAACCGTGTGTGGACGGGCTAAACAAGGCTGCTGAACTGTAATCTGAATTGCTTCTGAGGAGCACTTTCAGTCTTTCTGGCAAACCGTATTTAAATTGCAATGCATGTTGGGAAAAATTTGAGAAAAGCAAAATTGTTCCAAATCGACTAAAGAAACTGACGAGTGTGTCTCTTTGCCATCTGTTTACATTCATTATGAATTTTAGGTATATAAGAAGCTTAAAATCAAGAACTGAGTAAAAATTCTGGTCGGCAATTGTACGTATATGAATGGAGTGCGTTGTTATTTATGGTCTGGCAAGGCAGTTGACAGAGGAAACAACTATCATTTTCTGCGCTCTGTCTCCCTTAAGAATCTAGTGCAGAATCATTTGACCACTTAGTTGAAAATAAAAGCTGACAAGATACCAATGGCCAGTGTTTCCAGATTGGCCAGTTTCTCACCCCATAAGGCTCCTTTTTATGGTGCTGTGTGGACAAATATGGCTTTTTTTGCAACAGGCCCATTTCGAGCCATACCAGTAACCATCAGCTGCCCGGTTCACTGCCCAATAAAGAAGATAAAAGGGCATTGTTGGGAAAATAACACCAGTCTTACAGCCATTATTATGTTTAATCTGAGGAATAAGAACTGCCTCGCACCAGTTCACAACGCTAGCAGGATGAATTGGGCAAAACCAAACGAAACAACAACAAAAATCATGCTATTTTTTGCCATTATTTCTTGAATTTTTCGGCGCATTGGTTGCTTGCTATGTCATTTTTTTAAAATAAAAATGTGTTCATATGCAGTGGTGACACCTCAGTGCCGTATTTAGAGTTATTTATAGTGGCAAACCTGGAATTTGGGAGTTCATTATATATGTATATTGTTTGATCTACATGACCTTTAATGGATAAGCTGTTAAAATAATTGATTCAATAGATGATGATGATGTGGAGACTATTATTATTATTATTATTATTATTATTATTATTATTATTATTATTATTATCATCATCATCATCATCGTCATCATCATCTCATAATTAGCAGGTTTAATCAAACATGCAGAGTCACATGGCCAGTGCCCCCTGCCGTGAGCATTTCAAATGCTATGATTGACATGACTCTGCCACATGTTTTTTGTTGTTGTGTAGCAACCCAACACTGACAGACTTTTTGGATGACTGGGCCGCAGCAGTGAGCGTCCGTCAAATGTGCCGGTACTGCTGATAACTTCCTGTCTCGGAAGGAAAAAGGAGAGCATTACGCTCCCAGCTTGTTTTTTTTTCTTCATTTGTTTGATCTTTTAATGCTTATTTCAGCTGCTACTATTCAGAGTTTTTTTTTGTTCTGAATTTTAATCTGTTCTTACTTGATTTACATACGGAACGGACCTGCACAAAACCCAATCTCAGCAGAAATGAATTTTGAGAGCCATTTAGTTATTGCTGCAGATCAGACTTAATTCTACCGCTTTATAGCTGTGCAGACACGCCATTTTTTTTTATCTTCCCATTTTTCTCTTTCATGAACCTTTAAGCCCACTTTCATGCATTGTTTTTATGCCTTACTTTCATTCCCGACACTGTTGGCCCTTTCAAGTATACTAGCATAGTAAATTAACAAAGCATGCACATTTAAGAATTGAACCTTATGTAAATATCCAGCACATGGTGAAAATTTCAGAAGAGCACAGCATTTGGATGCACCGCTAAGTGTTTACTTTGCCGATTTGGGCATCGTGTATAACTGGTACAAGCTGGACAGAGCCATTCAGAGGCTCCTGGGGTGATTTGAGAAACAGGTCAATGTTTTTGTGACACATTTGCACTTTAGCCTTAACTTAGCATCGCTGCAGTGACTTGACAGCTGCGATTGTGTCAGGCCTTGTCATCATGTGGTTTGCCAAGGTGTCTTTAAGCCCAGTGGGCCGGCTACTCACCAGACCGGAACTTTCCATTACAACGCCTCCTGTTCCCAACTGCTCTGTGGCTTTGCATCCTGAGACTGGGGACTTGTTCTGTCTTTCTGGGATGTAACCTTCCCCATCTCTAACATGGGGTCTATTAGTATGCTGCTCCTCCAATTTCATACATGTATATCAGTAAATTTGCTATCAATAACCCCTTATTCAGATCTGGTCAGGTCATAAACCCATTATGGCATAAATCTATCCATCAATCTAAATTAAAAAATAGAATTACAACAAGATGAAACATTTTCCAGTTTAACCCAAGATAATTTTAATGGAGCCTTTTGCTTGCTCCGTGTGAAACCTCACAAAATGAAATGATTAGCAAGTAATCAGGCTGTCTGTAATGTACAGTTGCTATACTTCATTTTAATTGACAGATAAATGGCCATGCTAGTAAAATGGTGTACTTAATATCTGTATCAGTCTTTCATTCCTGATCCAGTGTGTGTCAGTTTTGTTTGATCTATTTTTAACACATTTTTTTTCTTTACTGGTAGTTGAAAACAGACCTGAATTTGTAGCTGTTAACTTTTATCTTTAATTAAGTATTTGTGAGGGACATTTGCCACTGTACATGTTTTGGATGTAACAAAGATAATATTTGCTTTGTTCCTTTAACTAATTTAATTGCATATGCCTAGAACTAATTAGTAAAATAGAATTCATTACTTTTCTAGGGCCCTGAACAATTTACTAATGGGGTAACTAATTAAAATGAATTAATAAACTGAACGGACACCTGTCTTGGTGATGTGTAAGACACTGAGAGCGGGTATTTGAGATGTTAATGCTTGTAAATGTTAAATGGTGATTGAATGTGTGCTTATTTTTTACAGGTGAGATGTATAGTTTCTGGTGGCATGGTGGGACACGCCAGACACCTTAGGGTTGGCGGTTCGAATCCCAGCTGTGTCTGTGTTGATATGCCCGCCACCCTGTGTGCTGCAGATTTTGTCCTCAGTACCAATTTTCTCCCCCAGTACAAAGAAATGCAGTGAAGCTAACTGGCATCTATAAATTGCCTGTAGTGGACGTACCAAGCCTCTGACCCTCTATGATCTTGTCCAGCAGTTATCAAATAAATCAGTGTTTCCAAATCTGGTCCTTGTGGACTCATTGCCAGCCCACATTTGTGCTCTCTCTGAGCTCCTGGCAAATATGGACTGTTTGTGGGTCCCCAAGAACTGGACTGGGAAACACTGAGGTAGATGCACGTGTATTTTCTTTATTCCTTTTAGAAAGGAAGTAAAATGAAAAATTAAAATGTAATTCATTGCCTCGGTAATATCTGTTCTGTAACCAACTGTAATTAAATGCAATTAATATACTGATGTATTTTTTTCAGAGCAGGTTTATTTTTACCCACGTTTGGTCTTCAGATCAAAGTTAAGGAAAGTTCGCTTTAACATTAAAAGCAGAATTACTTAATTATATAATTTTATTTGCTGAAAAGCATATGTATACACAAATGAATTTAATATAACAACACTGAGTAAAACAAAATGGTAAGATTCAAGCAGAAATTAGCAAAGCTAAGCACTGTAAATGCATAAACTAACATGTCTGTGTAAATTTGAATCTGCACTTAAATGCCGCAGGGTTTAAGGACACAGGGGCACCATTCAGTTTTCCCAGAAGAGCGGTCGCCCTTTTCACTTCATGCATTCGAGTCCCGTGAGGATTTGCGTGATGCACATTTTGGGAATGCCCCAGTTGTTCTTGCTTTGTTTGCAGTTCTTGGTTTTACTTTCCCCCTCAGAGGAAATGATTTTGGTTATCAGTAATTAGCAGGACAAATGAAATCAGAAAATGCCTCGTGGCAGACCTTTAACCTTTTTTCGGTTATAATCCTTTTTACGTGACATTGGCATAATCATTAAGGTTTTCAAGTCGTTGTTGTGTATTGTAGTATATAGTTTTTATTTTTGTTTTATCCTCCTTGTTTATCATTTAATCGTTCTTTGCCCTAGCTGTCTGATGCTTTAAAGAATCACAGTGTCCTTTCATGTGTATGAAATCACAATAAAGTGTCTTGACTCTTGTTTCATGGCTACCACTTCCGCAAGTCCGTTTAAACCTAATCCCCCGCTTTCCGTCTGCACGCTTCGGCCGGCTGAAAGGTACTTCTGAGCACACCAGTAAGCAAACAGCACCATAAGGGGCGGCGATAGGGCAACAAAAATGCGAGCGATTTAGCAAAAGCTGTCCGCGTTCTTCCGCCCGTCCGCGCGGATACTTATCCGGCTTAACGAAGGCGTTCCCGAGCCACCGCGGGGAAGAGGGCACTTACGGCGGCCCCGCTAGCTTCAGCCGCATCGATCGCGCCGTGACACGGGAGCCGGGGGAACGGCGGCGGACGCCTGCCGCTTTTCCGTGGTTTGTTTGTTTCACGAGCCATGTCAAGAATGCCTCCCCCGGTAGCTGCGATTACATGTCCCTGGAGGAGAGTCATTTAGACCACCAGCAGAGCCACACAACCAGCCGGCCCTGCCGTTCTCAGCTCCACCTGCATGCACACACACACACACACGCACATACAGACACACATACACACGCACACACACATATACGCACATACAGACACACACGCACACACATATACACACACACGCACATACACAGACACACATATACACACACACGCACACACACATATATATATATATATTTTTTTTATTTTGGAAAGCCATGTTTTACCATTATTTTTGGAATCCAGTCCTCCAACATATCTGAGAAAATTGCTCTTAGAGTACGATGCTGTATTACGATTGTTTTGTTTTTATTTCAGTTGTCTTAATTTGATGCTGCTGGCCTCTAAAATCAATACACCCCTCTACCAACCCCCACAACCATTCTCGATATTATGTCAATATTTCCTTTCTGCCACTTATTTATTTATCTATCTATTTTCTGATTTACTACAAGCTGACTTTCTTTTTTCTTTTTGTGTTTTCTGGACTGATCAATGGGCGTGAAATGTTACTGCAAAAAGTGCCGTCGAACTGAGTCCATTGCACCACCAGATAAATATTAAGAAAAAAATCCCTCCCCCTTCCCCATTAAGCACGCAATAACAGATCGACCAATATAACATGAACAAAGACTCCCGGATGGTCAGCTTCTAACTAGATTGGTCATCATTCCATATGACCTGCACTGCAGTAGTTAAATTTTAATTTACAGCAAAACATGAATGTGAATGTGATTACACCAGACTGGGGTCAAAGGTCACTCTGCAGTCCCTGCATCTTTATTTCCAGGGCTACGACCCCTACATGTGTCTGTCGTGCAGTTTTTTTTTTTCTCTTTTTAATTTATTTTGTGACTCACCTGTCATTATGGACAATGCTGTAACCTGCCCTACCGGACTTGATCACAATTAAAGAGGCAGGCATGACTCTGAATTACAGATGAAAGAGGTTGCTGAGTGCAAAGCCACTTGCCTGTAAGATCCGCCACCTCTCCGGCCCCCAACCTTTCCAAAAGAACAATAATTGGTGAGATGAGTTGCTCTGTCTGGCTTGGGTTGCGGACGACGCAAGAGTGAGAACGCCTCCCCTTTAAGAGAAGGCTTTTAAAGGTGAGTGAACCGGGGGCATGTACGCTGACGGCAGGGGGTGGAGGAGATCGGTGGGAGACCTGGGCAGTGTGGAAAAACAGAATGGGCCGTACGATGCACTTGTGGCACACATCCCGGAAAAGCGGACACTCTGATGTCAGGTGGCCCTACCCATACGATTTAGGAAGACATCTTCATAATAGCTTTTGGAGCCTGGCAAATAAACGGCAGCAGCAGGTGATGAGCAGCACTGCTGGAACGTAAATGGCACCAAGTCGAAGGAAATCAGGAAGTTATCTGCTTTGGGTGTCTATCAGACGGATGCCGCTCCTCTGTCCGCCGTTACCCTGCCGAAACCAAAGGTGCGCCGGCTAACTAATCAGCTTATTTTCTCAGTGGATCTGCTGTCAGTTGCTTCACAGAGAAGCTATGACATCATGTGACATGGCCGGTAGCCATTGGGCTCCTGGAAAGGGGCCCCTTTTAAAATGCTGTTGACTTACCCTCCTGTGTACTGGTATGCCTTGTGCCTAAGGAGAATAGATGGCAATGCCCCGGCTTCACTGTGCCCGCGCGTGTGCATGCCTCTGTGTGTGTTTTTGTCCACTTGAGTGCGTTCTGTGTAAGCTATGCACATACATGCGGCGGCCTGCTTTATGCGGTGTACAGGAGGTGCAAATTAATTGTTCCCCAGGCGCTGTGTTTGTCATGTACTTTACAGCACTCTGCTGCAGTGGTTAATGGGCCTTCATTAGGAAAGGGGAAATGCACAGCATGGTTCCACAGAAGTCATATTTTATCTATGTGGCAGACAGGTCAACACATAGGATCATATAATACTACATATAAAGATCATATAATACAACATATAAAGATCATTTATTGCATATAAAATCATAGAATATTACAGATAAAGATAATATAATACCATTTATAAGGATCATATAATACTACATATAAAGATCATTTACTGCATATAAAGATCATATAATACGGCATATAATGATTAAATAATACCACGTTAAGATCATGTACTACATATGAGGATCATATAATATCACTTGTAAAGATCATGAACTGCAGATAAGGATCATATAATATCACATGTATAGATCATGTATTGCAAATAAGGATCATATAATATGACATGTATAGATCATGTGCTGCACATAAGGATAATATAATATCACGTGTATAGATCATGTATTGCAAATAAGGATCATATAATATCATATGTATAGATCATGAACTGCAGATAAGGATCATATAATATCACATGTATAGATCATGAACTGCAGATAAGGATCATATAATATCACATGTACTGTATAGATCATGTGCTGCAGATAAGGATCTTACAATACCAGTATTCCATGTTTTTTATGGATCTTGTGTCACTCTCTTTAAAAGTGTTTGCCTCTCTTTGCAAGTAGTTATTTGTACAGACTTCTAAGAGTATTACTATAAAATTAGCAATGCGGTAATAGATAAAGCACATAAAAATGTTTCTGTCAGGTGCGGATTTGCATTCATGACAGATTTTCAGAACCAAAAGTCAATCTCCATTAAAGCAGAGTTTATCATAAATTATCATGAAAGGGGTTGCAACTGAGTAGATGTTTAATTACAAACTAATTTGAATATTTTTGCATATCAATGAATTTTGCCATGTTTTTTTTTACATTAGACCCGGTAGAGATAATGATGGGACTTACGTTGCATGTGATCATGCTGACATACACCGTTTTTTGCACAATTGTAAAAAAAACTGGAATTAATAAACAAGATATAATAAGCAAAATATCTTCTTTTATTCTTTAGTGTTTTCCACAATATTTTCAGTGCATATATTATTTAATTGTGCAATAAAAATTAATTATGTGGTAAATAGATGTTTATAATAAATTTAAAAAACTTTCACTTGAATGTATATTTAATGGATCTGTGTTTGTTTTGGAATTTTTGCAGTTGTTTTCCGCATTTTTTTTTTCTTTTCACCATTTTATCTGCAAGGTCTTTTTCAAAAGCATAAAGATCGGCTGCATTCCTCCTCGCCTCAGTTAGTGTGCGGATGTTCTGGGAGCGGTTAAAGTTCACACATTGTCAGAATCCAAAGGGGAGATGTTACACTGCAAAATCTATGCACTTTCAGCTTCCTCATACACTGGTTTACAGAGAGTTCTGCTGTGCTGTATTGAGCACCATGGTGAGATACCTAACAAGCCAGTACAGAGCAGCAATGCTACTACAGAATGGTGATCCAACAGCACAGACTAGTGGGTGGAAGGGAGTCTGGATAATACATTGTTTTCCCTCTTTCCTCTGTTTTTCTCTCCTCACATTTCCATTTATGTGTTATACCCATAGCCCTTGAAAGATGAAACAGCAAAAACTTACAAGAAACCATCACTTACATTTTATAATTTAAGCGTTAAGTAGACATATAGGCCAATATTAAGAGTGAGCACTCACCTGGTTGGACAGGACGGGGTTAATGGCGTGTGCATAGTAATTATAACTCAATATCAATATAACACAATGCAAGCTTAAGACACTTGAAGCCAGAATTAATAAACTGCGTATGCAGATGAGAAGGAGGGACTATCAAATAGACCCTAGTGATACTATTGATGTAGTATATTGATCCCAAAGTAAATACATTAAGCTCTGATTAAGGTCTTCAATAGGCACTGGACTTCATCAAATAAACAAGCCATGTGGAGCAATGTGAGTACTGAGACAGATTGTCATTAAGTGGGTCATGTGATCACACCCTGGAGAGAGGGCACATGCATTCAAGAAGTAATAAAAAAGGGGGGGAGGCTTGAGTTTTATTAAATCAAAGGAACAATAATCCACTGTAAGAAAAGCCTCTGACACAGAGAGCGAGGAAGCCTGTTTAATATACATGACAGTGTATTCACACACACAATGCTGGGCGATTACACCTATACATACACACATACATAATATAAAAATACCTGTAATGGGCATTACATAAAATGATATATATATATAATTAGAAATTTAATGTGGGCTAACATTAGCAATGAATGCTCATGCTAACGCTAACCTTTGATGAGAATGGCGTTCCCTCGTACAGCCACTATGAGCTGTACCCACACGGAGCCAGGTGCACGAGTGCATGCGGGGGCCCTTTGCTTATTACCCTCCTCCCATGTTGCCCACCCCTACAGTGTGGGGGACGGGGTCCAGGAGCCCATCTGTGCCTCAGACACCAGGCGTGCAGGGGGGTGTGGCCAAAGCCAGACAGAATGTCCGGGCTGCCCAAAGCTCGACTCCGTCATAACTAGGCAGGAAGTGGTCATACTGCTGCATATTCCAAATGTGACCCTTCCAGAAACCTTCCCTGCTCTGCAAAACTTCCTCTCTACTTCAGAGTTTGAAATAGCAATATTTTTTGCCATGTCATACCTTAATTGTATAGTATTGGATTCTGCACGCCCTAGATTGACTAGGGCTGATTATTCTTGTTGTATAGGTTTGGCTGCTCAATTTAATTCTTTGCAATTCCCAGTTCACTTTCACTCCGCCTATGCTTCTGTTTTTTTTGTGTTTTTTTTTGTTGCATTTCTCTTTTTTTACACAGTTTATTTAATTTTATATTCACACACACAAATTGCGAGGCTATTGGCACAAATTGATTTTGAAAAGGCGCGCTTTGTTCATATAAATATTGTTTAAAAGAGGGATTAAACTGGCATGGCTCCATCTGAAGGCAGCGCTTTGTGTTCGCGGGGAAAGTGGCGACTCTCCCGTCTCGTCGAGTATCGGACCAGTGCACTTAAAACTGCAATTTGTTTCTCTTGCATTCAATAAACAGCTCATTCCTTTCCCAATCAATCACCACGGGCAGGATGATTAAAGCAGGGAAAACACAACCCACTCCCTCCACTCTAAAGACGAAAAAAAGAAAAAGAGAAAAGAAAAAACTGAACACAGCAAATTCACTCAGAGAATTAATCATGCTTTCTAATGGCTTTTCTAAAACCGTTTCATGAGACAAAAGATACCAGTTTTATACTGTTGAATCATTTCTTCTAGCTGTTTTATTAATCTGTCTGAAATTCTCATCCCGACACACTTAAGTTGCTATCACGGGAAAAATTGTCCGGCCTAAAAATTTGACTTGTAGGGGAGGCGTTATAAGTGAGGCCAACATGGACCCAGAATCCTACAGAGAATTCTACACTTAACAAGCAAGCTCATGCTGGGAAAATTAATGCAAGTAGAGAAATCAACATGTATTTTCCACTATAGACAAAACTCTGAAAATATTAGCAAAGTATTCTTGCAGTAAGGAGAACAGATTTCACAAAGAGAAAAACTAGTTTCTTGAAATGGAAAAGGGCATATTGGTAATGTGAGGGTGCTGATTTTGTTGAGTACTTCGGTTGACTTTAAGCTACGTTTGGAAGATATCTTAGTAGCAACCAGTGCAATCAGGTTGGGAAAAATCAGCAACAGCTAGAATTTGATTTATCTACCATTATGCCCATCTGAAGTAAACCGGTGCAGAATCTGGGCTTCCAGCCTCAGTGCTGGAGAACAAAATGCCTAATAAAGAATCAAAATACTTAACGAGTGATTGACGAGTGGTCAATGTGTAATCACATGTCAAGCAAATTATATAGAAAGATATGGAATGCTAATCTAGATTAGCCTGAAACAACCAACGCCATAGTTGCCTTGAGAAAGCAAACAATAGTGTCAAAATGAGTTCTCCTCATTGAGAACTGAGTCCGTTTAATGCGCTGATTAATAAGAAATAGTCTTTGAGCTGTTCGTACGGTATGAAGGAGCAGGGAGGTTCAGTGTTTAACATAAAAAGGAGTCGTACCTGTCAGGACTCTTATTATAAAACCTGTCTCCGGCAAATGTGAAGCCACCCCCAGCAAACGACGCCTCATCAATCCAGCCCTATCAGCGTTGGCATGGCGATGACTGCCAGCAAGCCAAGGAAACGGAGAAATGTCAAACACCGGGGGGCAGAGGGGTTACTTACAACCTCCTGCTTTTCCAATCTCTCCTCCTCTTCTCCCCCACTGTCTGCCCTAGTCAGCTTTAACATGCTTCTCCTTCTGTCACATCCATCTATCAGTTCTACCCATTTTTCCCTCCCTTTTCTTCTCCTCTTTGTCTCATTCTATTTTTTTTTTCCCACAGCCGCCCTTTCTCGCTGTACCCTCTCCCTCCCCTCTCACCCACACTGGTCCAACCTTTCATTCCCGTAATTAAATCCAGCACCTGAACATCAGTGTTTTTTTTCCCCCTTTAGGCAGCGGTGGGGCTATGATGCAATAGGGCTGATTTGCATAACCAAAGTTAATTAGAGTGGAGGAGCAGGTGTACAGTAATAATAATAATCAAACGACGGTCGCCTGTGACCGCTTCACCCTGCTCATCAGAGATTTCCTCTGCACAATAACTATTCTGCATCAGTGATGGAATTTGCTTCCCCCGCCTCGTGTTCATCTAAGAAGCTGTGACATTTCTGATCAGAAGGATTATTCCTCCTGCTACCGCAGGCCTTAAAATCTCCTTCCTTTGGCTCCACTCCCATCGTTATTTTACCCAGAATTTTTAATCTTATTTTATTTTATTTTGCACTGTATGCAAATAATAGCGGGGTGCTGTATGTGTTTTAATTTTTGTTCTGCTGCCGTCTGCTTCCGAACGGATCCTCCGCCGTTTTTCCCGTCTGCGCTTCTGTTTTCTACGGACGTCCTGATGTCCAATCTGCAAGGAAAAAGAAAGACAAACAAACAGATTAAAAAGAACACGAGCATACCGTCGTCGAGATTTCTTGTTTTAATGAATCAGTGATATATATATATATAGATAGATAGATAGATACAATTGGCTGTTTTCTTAACATTTTATTCAAACAAAATCCATAAAATAGGAACATAACATTCAACACTTATAGATCTTATTACAGCAAATTAAACTTAGGGGATCAAAACCACAGCAATATTGTGTCTTCTCAGCTAGTGTAAAGTCGACTATACATTAAAATGCCGTAATTCCTATATTACAGCTGTACTTGGTTTCAATATATGTATGAAGAACATTTCCACACCAGTTACAGTTATTGTGACGCAAAAGCTGATGCTAAGCTTCACTTTAGCCTTTTATCTTTTGACTGCTTTGGCTTGTATGGTTTCCTTACCTTCATTTACCTTCACTGTTCATAATGAGAGGCAAAAATGTCCAGGTGCAGTTGAATTAGATGATGTCATAATGCTTATTAAGTGAAATACAAGATTATGACCAGATTTGCAGATGAATGCTGCATTCAGGTAATGTTTTTCCAAGCTTGATTAACCAATGAGAATGTATATTCATATTAACTCGTATTACACTGAACACCACCGTGACCTTGACCTCTGACTGTCCTCTACCCTGAAGTATTTGTGGCAGAACTAGGTACCGCTGCAGAACTCGGGGTCGTAACTTGCATTCAGGCTTTAGTTCATAGCCGTTAAAAGCCCTGTATCTACATGGGCAGATGCTCCTATGCTATTGGCTGTCAGATTCCGGTTGACGGAGGTTTTCGGAGATATGCTGACCTTAATGCTTCTTGGGAGTAATTAGCGCACTGACAGAACTCTGCTATCTGGTGTTGTCATCACATTAACACGGACAAAGAATTAATTAGACACGGCAGCTTTCTCTCCCTCTTTGTGTCGTTTTAATGGCTGTAGTTATGGCCGGTTGTGCTATAATAATCCAATCAATGCGAGACAGCCCCTGGTATTACCCTGCTGCCATTTGGAAGAACAAAGTACAATTTACCAGCTGTGGTTGGCTGACATGACTCACTTAGTACATTACCACTCAGCCTTCAATAGGAATTGGGCTTTCAAATTAAGGATATTGGAAAAAAAACCTTTCCCTGTGTACTTTATTATATACCCTTTAAACAAACTCTTAGATTAGGCTATTAATGGGCAATTATTAGTTTTTAGCACTGTAAGATATGGACATATGTTGGTATGGATGGTAACCCACTGCTATGTGTTTCCTGGGATAGGTCCCAGATTTGCCACAACCCTGCACTGGATGGATGGATGGATCGATGGATGGATGGATGGCTGGCTGACTAGGGGATACCCTGCCACCTGTCCGTTACTTCACAGGACTCCAGGTTTTCTGCATTGTTGCATTGGATAAGTTATTATTGAAAAGGAAAGGAAACACGAACAGATGAATGGATGGATGGATGGATGGGTGGATGGATGGATGATGAAACAGTGAGATGTTTATGAAGTGCAATTTGATCAATTCAGTAGATATAAGAGAAAATTGTGTAAATAACAAAATGATTTCATACATCCTTCTTCCCTTATCAACTATGGGGTCATGGGGAATTTTTAAAAGATATGTTATGAATATCTATTAGTTGAGCTAAAGTAATTAATTTCTTATTCATATATTGTTCCCTGTATGCAAACGGAGATATTTTTTTTCACAAATACCACCTGCTTTCCAGGCAGAGCTTGCATGTCGATGGCTACTGGAGATAATTTAATAAATCTCAGTTTTCTTCTTATCATAAAAGCAAAGATCATGCCTTATAATACATAATCTGAATAATTTGTTTAATATAAAATATGAGTTTTGTGACTTTAGTTGACAGTAACAAAATCAGAGGACATTAGCTAGATTAAAAGCACAATTGTTTGCTAAGTCACTAATAAATAAACAAGACTTACTTTCCCCACATAAATTTGCATCCTATTTGCCTTTAGACCAATGTGAAAAATACAAATGGGAGCTTTATATATATATATATCCATGCGCTCAGTATTTATAAGCAGGATCCATATGTTTGGGCGATATACTGTATGCTCAGAATGACAATCTTGGGGCAGTTGAAGTTTCTTGACTGCAGAGAGACTCTTGTCATAAGCTCTGTATTGACTCAGCAAGCTGTGGCCCTGTCACACAGCCAGCCAAGAAAGAGGAGATATTTACACAGTGGTTGAAGGGGCTCTACCTCGTAGACATATCCTCCATCCCACTCCCCCAGCGCCACCTCCGGAACTCCTGTAACCGCAGCTATTCTGGGAAGGGTGCAGGCACGGCGAAGGACTGCTCTGTCCATCAATCGTCTTGGCCCCGAAATGGCAGCACAGGTCGTCCCGGCCCCGCAGAGGGCACACCCGTCACAGGTATGCATCGCTTTCTCTTCCTCCATACCTGTGGATTCCCTGACGTGCACTCACGGCGCCCCAAGTGGCGAGTAGGTGATTTACGGTCCAAACAGACAGACTGGGGGCGGGGGCGGGGGCGGGGGCGGGGGCGGGGGGAACCAAGACGCAGGAGCACAGAGACA
>JAODKC010000110.1:1047834-1075761 GCA_026777985.1 Mormyrops attenuatus
GAGAGCCAGCCATGCGGTCGCCATGGAGCTGGATCTCATCATGTCAGGGGCAGAGAGAAGGACTCTGAACAAACTGCTGTCCATCATGGATAATGCGAGCCACCCTCTGCATAGCACATTCACCAGGCAGAGGAGTGTGTTCAGTGGCAGACTGCTGTGCTGGCCCTGCTCTACCAGCAGACTGAGGAAGTCTTTTGGCCCCAGTCTCCTCCCAGTTATTACACTGACTTAACTTCTCTCTGGTCACTGATTACTATAATATTTATTGTATTTGCATTATTTTTACCATTATTCTATTATAACATTTATATTTACAGTATGCTGTAATCTAACATATACTGCTTTGAATACGGAATAATTTTAATTACTCATTATAGACACCTAAAGTTTATACAGACGTCTATCCATCTTCCAACTGTTGGGGCTGGAGTCTATCCCAGAATGCACAGAGCACAAGGCAGGGGTAAACCCTGGATGGGAGGCCAGTCCATCACGGGGCATATACACACACAGTGAGCCAATCAAAATATGTAGGAAATATGACACACAGGGCAGGATTCAAATCTCCATTTTGCGTGGAGCAACAATGTTACAAGCCACAGTACATGTACACAGGCATGTAAGGGCATTTATTATTCAAATGCTGCATGAGGGTGGGCACTGGCCCCAGCTGAGGAGTGAGATGTGTCATGTCTGCTTCCTCTGTTCATAGTGTACAGCAGTTCAGAAGCCAGGATATAAATATAGGAGCGTAAGAGTGATAATAGTGGTGCGAGCGCACTGCCAATAGCAAGTCGGCGAGGTCGGCAGGGGAGCCAAGCTCTTACTGCAGCCCTCAAACCTATCAAAGCCTGCTTCCTTATTTTTTAGTTTTATATTTTCCCAGATCTCACTCTTAGTGCCTTCACTTGTCAGTGGGAGTATGCCAAGATTTTAGGATGTTGACTTCAGATGCAGTATTGTTTTTTTTAAATATTTTTTTTCTCAAGGTACTAGAATCAATACTTGGGAGTGAAGTGTATAAATATATTCCATATACATATACATGTGTGCTGTACATAGAACAGAAAACCAGGAGGGTTAAGGACACAAGAAATGGTCATGGAAGTAGCTCAACGTCTGTCTGAGGAAGTAGCCCAACATCTGTCTAAGGAAGTAGCCCAACGTCTATCTGAGGACGAAGCTCACTGCCTGTCTGAGGAAGTAGCCTACCCCATGTCTGAGGAAGTAGCCAAATGTCTGTCTGAGGAAGTAGCCCAAAGTCTATCTGAGGAAGTAGCCCAACGTCTATCTGAGGACGAAGCTCACTGCCTGTCTGACGAAGTATCCCATCAACTGTCTAAGGAAGCGGCCTACCCTATGTCTGAGGAAGTAGTCCACAGCTTGTATGAGGAAGTAGCCCAATGCCTGTTTGAGGAAGTAGCCCAACGTCTGTCTGAGGAAGTAGCCAAACGTCTATCTGAGGAAGTAGCCCAACATCTAACTGAGGAAGTAGCCTAGCACATGTCTGAGGACGTAGCCCAATATCTGTCTGAAGAAGTAGCCCAGCGTCTATCTGAGGAAGTAGCCCACCATCTCTCTGAGGAAGTATCTCACCAACTGTCTAAGGAAGTAGCTCACTATCTGTCTGAGGAAGTAGCCCAACATCTCTCTGAGGGAGTGACCCACTGCCTGTCTGAGGAAGTAGCCCACAATCTGTCTGAGGGAGTGACCCACTGCCTGTCTGAGGAAGTAGCCCAGTGCCTGTCTGAGGAAGTAGCCCACCACCTGTCTTGTCCCCTGCCAGTTGTTTTTGGACAGCCATTTTAATTCAACTTCTTTATTGATAGAAGGGAAAAAGAGCCAGTAAATCATGAATATGAACAATATTTAAAATATAAAAATAAACAGCTGCCCTTATGGTGTGGTTTGCTAGGGCAGTCTCCACTAGGGACAGGAAAAGACTGAACAGGCTGATCTGGAGGGCCAGCTCTGTTCTAGGATGCCCTCTGGACCTGGTGGAGGTTGTGAGCGACAGGAGAATGGTGGCTAAGCTGTCATCCCTTTTGGATAACATCTACCACCCCATGCAGGAGACTCTGACAGCACTGAGCAGCTCCTTTAGTGGCAGGCTTCTGTATCCATGATGTGGGAAGGAGAGACTCAGAAGGTCTTTCCTTCCATCCGCGGCCAGACTCTATAACAAAGGCCTTGCTGCAGACCACACACACATAGACTAACAAAACACACACATCCAATACACCAGGGTGTTTTTCTTATGTGCAATATTTCTTGAGTGCAATTCCACAGTGTTGTACATATATTTATATTTATACATTTCCACTTGTACATATATAGTTTTTATCCTATTGTTTTTAATTTTTGCTGCTCTATTCTTGTACTGTCCACTTTCTGCAGTGACAATGCAAATTTATCACTTGTGGGACTAATAAAGGATTATCTTATCTTATCACTGTAGTTAACAGAGTAAATAAAACCTTTTCATCTAATCCTGCATGGCATTGGAAACAAAAATAAATATAAATAATAAATAACAGTAATAATAATCATGAAGAAGAAGTAGGCCTGCACTTCCAACTCCCTTCTGTCCACCTTCACACTGTAGGATCCACACTGTCTGGCTTAGGCTGACTTTTCCAGGCTGTACAGCACACAGAATGCTGATGTAGGGGAAACTGTGCACACAGCGTGCCCCCTCTCCAACCTCGCACCACACGCTCCCCCCCCTTCCCCCCATACCATCCCCCCATACCATCCCCTACCCCTCTGGTGTCATTACGAAGCAGCAGCATAGGCTGCCAGGGTTGTGGGCTCGGAACGCCGCCGTAAATTATTGATGAGGGCCACTGGTGTAGCGGTGCCTTTCGGCGAACGCTGAATGTTGAGCCACGTGGAGGCGCAAAGCCCCACCTCGCACAGCTCAGCCCCATTTCCCACTCCATCCCTGGCTGAACCCCCCCCCCAAGAGCCAACTTTGCCGGAGCTGCTGTATTTACGAGGTGCTTTGTACAAAGCTGCAGCAATTCATTCAGATGAAGGGGAGCTCCGTCAGGCTGTGAGAGGCTCTGTCCCTCCCCACTGCTCCTGCCCCCATCTCCCTCTCCTATTCCACCCCCACTTCCGCAGGAGCATCTTCTGCCCCCTGAGAATGTTGTGGCAGGCTCTCTAGCCCATGATGTGGGGTTACTCATCCCCCTTTTCTGGAAACAGGATGAAACATGTTCCAGCCAAGAAAACCTTAACAATACATCGAATTGCATGTAACTTAACCTTCCAGAGACTTACCTGTAACCAGGGCGAGATTCTAGGACCTGACTCCTAGGGGGGCTTAGTGGTTGCCACTTTCAATTTGACAAAATACAGGTCAGCGTGGGGGGGGGGGTCTGGACTATATTACTACAAAATGGTTATGAAAATACAGGACAAATCATTAAATGGATTTATTTAAAAAAAAATTAGGCAGGACAAGGCAAAATGGTGACTGAAATCCCCCTAATTATGGTATACAGGCACCTATGCCTGTATTTGATAAAGTAGGAAAATTCAAGATACAGTTAGTAATTAAAATTACTAATTGTTTTCAAATATTACTCCGTTCTAGATAAGTCAATAATAAGAATATATTTTAGGGATTCAATAGAGAATCCATTGGAGTATTAAAATAATACTTTGCATTTATGTAATAGTTTGAATTATTACTCAGTTGCAAAAACCAGAGATTTAACAGGGTTAACATAATTTCAGCGCTGGTTTTATATCGAGGAGGTAGAAAAAATAAAAGCTGCCCTCCATTGTAATTAAAGATGCACAAATACTCATTCAGATGTATTAAAAAGGTTAATGGGAAATACCTAGATTTGCATGTGAATCCCCTTTTTCACCAGGAGTGTGTGAGTGTGCCCCCCCCCCCCAGCTTACAGGAGTGGCCTATTTAGGAAAAACAAAGGTTGAAAGTTGCTTTCATGAGAGCAGGTGATGGGAGATTTACGGCTTACAGCATATGCGGAAGACGTCTGCGCAGCTGACTTGGATTTGCATCTGTCCTTGGACACATTTTTGCATATAAAACGAAATGGGGAGAGAGGGAGAGAGAGAGAAAGAGGGTGAATGGCGGGAGAATACAATTGGGGCAAAATGTGTGGGCAATTTAGGCACACTTTGCCTTCAATAGTCAGACAAGATTACTGTGGTTTTGGCAGAAATTGTAATTTGTCGTTTCCTTAAAAGATACCCCCCCCGATCATCTCCCTCATTTCAGGTAAATTGGACTCCATTCCCGAGAGTGTGCAGCCCGTCCACTCGGAGCTTTGGCCTGGCTTTCTCTTACCCAGAATGCACTCAGCCCAAGCCTTACCGTACGCTAGGCCACCCTATGGTTCCCCCAGTGACCGGGAGGGGGCAAAGCAGGATGGGCCCGGTCCGCTTCTGCCCCTCCACATAAGGAGGGAGAGATCGGCAGCTCAAAAGCCAGACAAACTCATTCCATTTTGTTAAAATGGCTCTTTGACATTATTTACCATCACAAAGTCATTCCTGGTTGAGCTTCACCACTTATCTGCCGCAAAACACATGTATTTCTCAATATAAATGTGCATCCAATGGTAGAAATGTATGACATTGTTAAAGCATCTAGCATAAGGCAGTATATTAAAGTGCCATTGACATTTCTTGAGCTATCATACTATCCGTGGTGCTGTGCATTACATTTTGGGATCTATGGAAGTACGCGTCCATCTGCTAAGCACTTATCCTGGGTAGGGTCACAGGAAGGGAAGGGGGGGTGATTGTAGTCAATTACAGACACTATATGGCACAAGGCAGGGATACACCAAGAAAAGGAGCCAGACACACATACAATCATACACTGTGGTCAGTTTGAAGATGTGAATTACCTTGACTGCATGTTTATGAAGGAAGGCAGGGTGCATAACACAAAACAGGGAAAACTCACCCCCCCCCGCACAGAGTATTTGAACCTACAACCCTGGGGGTGCAGTCCTTGTGTAAAAGAGGTATCTGTGTGGAGAAAAAAATTCTCCATCATTCCAGGGTCTAGTTCAGCCATCCGTGGAGAGTGGAATACATTCAGCTGAAAGTCACCATAAAGATAACTGGTTAAAAGTAAAATAATGACCATTTTCCAAACTAACGAAGTTTTATAGTCACACTGCAGAAAAACAGTGCCATATTGGTGACATTGTTTTTCATATTCTTGCTTATCCTTTATTTCACCTTAAAACGTGCAGCTCTACTTTAGAAGGCTATACAAACAAATCATTAGCTCTGGAAATCTTTCATGTCCTTGCATTTAACTTACTGTTTATACAATACATTCGTGTCTTTTGCCGTACCCACAGGCTGTTACTGCCCCCTGCTGGAATTTTGCATGAATTACTGTTAAATACTGTGCACTCTGTTTCATGTTTTGTAACCGTGCTGTAAATGTAACAACAGAGCATAAACAGCAACAGCGTGATACTTGAGGAAAACATCATTTACGCTTTAACAGCTTTAACAATAACCATATGTTATCATTATTGATCATAAGTGATTCGCGAGACAGGGGAGGAGTTCATCTCTTTTATTGTTTCTAATGAATAGTTAAACTTGGTGATGGAAACTTGTGTAGCTATATGTTGCATTGACCGTATATATGAAATAACTAACTGGATCTTTATTACTGCTTAAACCTTTCCTGTTTCTTACCATACACAGCCTATAGAGGGCGCCCTTGGAGTTGAGAAAAGCATGCTTAGTCATCTTGATTGAGTTCTGTCAAATCTATCAGCTGAGTATCGGAAAATAGACGTTACACACACTTTCATCATATTCCCAGGCAGTAATGTTCCCAGAAAATACTCTTGGTTAATATAAATGACACCTGGATTTCCGTGAGAGGCCTCTTCAATAGGCTGATACAACAGTTATGTAAATTGCCATAACTACATTTAATTAACTGTTTTATCAACAAACAGTGACATATAATAAGTCTTTTGTGTTTTTTATACTGAATGACGTCAATAAAAGATCAATACACTTTACATTAAACATGGCAATATAAGTAGCCGGAATACGATGATAAAACTGCTACAGACACAAACAAAACCTTTTGTTATGGATTACTGAATATCGAATTAAAGTAAATATTGAATATTAAAAACAGCATAAGTGTATTTGACATTCGATAGTTTAACAAGTTTTCTCTCATTATTTTATTCTTTGTGATTTGTTAAAAATATCTTTGCGAGAACAATTTTCATGGTAATTAACACTTTCTATGAATGCCATGTCTATATGAATCAATAAACAGATTATATTATATTATATTATAATATTATACACATTATAATGCATTCACAAAGCATTATAAACACAGCTATAAGTATGTATAAAAAGGCATAACACATTATAGACATGTTTATTATGCATTATGAATGCTCTATGAAGCTGTCATCTATAGGTACTTTCGTAATGCAGTACAAAGTATCCTTAATTCTTATTCCGACCATTATAATGTGCATTACATAGATATCTATATTGCAGTATAGATGAGAGCTTCATTGGAGCTTTTGAAATATTATAATCAACACCATACTGCCTCATAACTGGCAATAGAAGATGCTGTAATGCTTTATTAATTCTTTATTATTAGTTCTTTATTAATTCTTAATACCGAACATTATAACGCATTATGAAGGTACCTATAATGCATTATAGATGACAGCTTTAAGTGAAGTGCTACCATTTTCACAATTGTGAAAAAAATTAAATAACATATTTTTTCTGTCATATTTTATTTTGCAATAGCTGGCCCGACATTTGTAGTTGTTTGCTTGTGGTATTTTACATTGGTTCATGTAAAATGTTTTGCAACCATAATGCTTTGAGTGTAACGTGACTGTGCAAAGCACGTTTTCACATAGAGGTTTCTGCCAGCAGAGCTACGTTCGTTTGAGTGCAAGAATCTAGCGGCGTAAGTAACACGGGTGTAAATCTTCGTTTTATGTGTGAATAAAATTGCAAAATTAACTCTTTCATTTGTAAAAACACAGCATGGTGGAGCCATGTGCATTTGTAATCGCACTGCATTTTATGCCGAGTTTTAAATGTCTCGTTTGTCTTTTTGTGTTGCTATGTTATTGACTCTTGTCATCAAACCGTGATGGAGGACTCCCCCGTGTGGTGTTCTCTGTATTGCGATCTCTGATGCAACGCAAGTAGGCCGGATGTGGCATAAGGACGAGAACTTGTAAAATTCACTAAATGCAGGCATCATAAGCAAGGCTGTTCTATATAATTATACTTCAGCATAGGCCCATTTATATTTAATAATAAATAATATTTTGAGTATCTTGTAAAATCTTGTAACAGTCTTTAAAACATTAAATCCATTTAATGTTTAAACATTAAATTTTGCTATGCAATTGGACCTCTTAGCACTGCCTATTACGTCACAAAATGCTACAATATATTAACATTATACAAGAGAGAAGCACAAATAGTTGGACTGTAGAATGTGTGGAGAGTTTAAATGTGAAGAGATATGCAGATTTTTATGCTTTTATTATTGATTAAATGCTGACTTATGGTGCATCACGTCTTAATTTATGAAATTATCTTCAGCACTTACATGTAAAAAGAAGGCGTGAAATATTTTACATACTTACAGTATGCTACATGCTAGTAGGCCACGTGTCAGCAGGTGGCAGTATAGACCACTATGGAAATTACAGACCTAGACTTCCACAGAGGAATGTACTTCTTTTTTTTTACCTGGTTGTTCCGTTGCCCTCCGATCAATTGCACTTATTATCTTGTGTTTTTAAAACCTTGTGCCCAATATTAATTAGTTTACTATAGTTCCTATAGTCCTACTGTGTTAAGTGTAATGTGCTGCCTGGTGCCCATAATTTCCGGGATAGGTTCTGAACGCCCACGACCCTGAATAGGACAAGTGGGTGCAGAAAATGGATGGATGGATGTCTTGGGCATATAAACATTCACGTTTTAGTTGCTCACTGCCTGGTGGGTATGGATGGATGGATGGAGGGATGGATGGATGGATGGATGGAGGGTTTCTATTTTCATGCTAGTAGTAAATTATTTCTTACGATACATTATGCTAGTAGCACCAAAATTGCATGAATATATTGAAAATACCTATATAACTTTATTTTATTAATGTCCTTAAATGGGACCAATCTGTGGTTTATTATTTTGAATTATTTACCTGCCTGGTTCTTTTTCAAGGGTATATTACTACCACATACCCAGAGGGTCCTCGGAAAGCAGGCCATGATGCCAGACACGTGAATCACACTCATAAACATAACTGCTCCTCATTACACTCCATATTTCCTCTGACAGTTTAACCAAAACTCTAAAAGCCAGTAACAGTTTTAATTACTATGTATTAACTTCTGAGTATAGTGTAGCATTTATTAATACATTATGCATTTGATGATTTAAATATTTGACTTCAATTCTACATAAAATTAACAGCTATGCGCTTCAAACTAATTTTCTCACATGGGATAATAAAGTATGCGATAAAAGACCAAAGAGGTTTCTTTTGAATTTCACGTACCTCTAAGCAGTTCCTAAGCCCTTCTGAGTACTGCAATATTCTGACTCACCACCTGAGACAGGCTGCTTGCCCTTTAATAAATATTGATTTGATAGGGGTAACGTAGAGTGATGCTTCAGATGAGACGGGTATCTCACACATCGCTATTCGGGTGCCATTCATCCTGCTGATCACAGGAGAGGGACAGAATGACAGACGTCCCCGCCCCCTTCCTAAAAGTCATTTGTGTCACCGTGTACCAGTTGGCGATGGTTGGGGTTTTGTTACATCTTTCAACTTTGTCACTTTGAAAGTTAAAGACAAAAAAAGCTCGCAATGACGGTGCAATTCTGGAGGAGAAGTGAGCAGATAGAATCCAGTCAAGATTGTCCTTTTAACAAGACAGGGTATAGATGTATTTACATTTGTTCCTGTGACGTCTTGCATTGCGTCTGAGAAGCCACTTGCATGTGTGTCTCTGTGCAAAGTTTAATGCTGTGTTGGGTGAATCAGATTTGTTCATTATAAAGTTGGCTGTGATAATATGAATGTGAGCTGAAGTTTGTTTCACACACACATATAAATCATTTAAGGACATAAAGTATTTTTACACTTGTAGTGATATTATTAATGCGAGTAGATCTGAGCAGCAAACTCCTAAAATTTCTGAGAACCCAGTGTTTTAAAATCATCTTTCTTTCCATATAGTATGTCACAGAAGAATCTTATGTAGGGAGTATTCCACATTATGAAACCTGTATTACTGGAAACGTTTAAAAAATGTTTTCATAAGTTGTTTTGATGGGCCGAGAGGTCCAGAAAAAGTACCGCTGGGGATGCAGTCTCTGCTACCCGCATTATAAAAGTGTGTGTGTGTGTGTGTGTGTGTGAGAGAGAGAGAGAGAGAGAGAGAGAGAAGCACAAAGTAAAGGAGATAGAGATAGGGAGAGAGTGAGAGAGAGAAAACAAACAGCATTGAAAGGAGGCGGGGACATTAAAGGGAGACAGCAGAAGACAGGAAGAGAGTGAGTGAGAGAGGGAGATATAGGGGCAGTGAAATCACTATATTACATCACTTAACATTTTGTACGCTAGCAGTAACAGTCAGAGAAGGTATATTATAGGCATGTGTCTCCCTCCATCTGCCGATCACAGCAAAGTTCTCCAGGAAATCTGATCCACGCGCTTCACCTATGATTTTATTTACAAAGGGCTTAATGCCATTTATCTCGCCTAAAACTGTCAAATTGTTGCTCACAAAATGCCCCAACTTGGTACGTCCTGCACCAAGCAGATGCGAGCATATTTTGGGGGAAGCTAGAGACCTCGAAGGTGAAAGCAAATTTAAAGACAGTGGTTCTGACAGAGAAAGAGAGGAAGATGCAGAGAGGAAGGTAGAGAGAGGGAGACAGGGCTGGGGAGAGAGGGAGATGGAGAGAGAGAGAGGGAGACACAGTTAGAGAGGGATGTACAGTGAGAAAGGGAGAGAGAGCGACAGGTAGGAACGGAGAGAGAGAGTGCAGTTGCCAGTGAGCTTCAGTCTAGACCTCAGCATGGCCAAAAGCATCTCATCAGAAGACCTACTGTAAGTGACCAAGAAGGAGAGCAGGGTTTCAAGAGGTCAGCAAAGTAAGAAATTATTCAGCCATTCAGGCACTTAAAAACGAACACTAATACCTTAAAATAAACTCTCTGGTGGACCGGTAGCCAGTGAAGAGAGGCTAGTATGGGCGATATGTGGTCATGTTTACGTGCCATTCAGGAGTGAAGCTGTGGCATTCTGAACAAGCTGAAAGTAGGAGAAAGAACGCTGTCTAACTCCGGAGTAGAGTGAGTTATAATCCTCCCGGCGAGAGGAGATAAAAGCATGGAATACGTTCTCAAAATCAGTAAAGGACAGAAGGGGTTTGGTCTTGGTCAAACGTGTCAGCTGGAAGAAGCTGATTTTGAAAACAGAATGAACCTGTTTGTAGAATTTAGAATCGCTATCAAATATCACATGTTGGCTCTTTGCAGAGGGTTTGTTATAAGGTGCATTTGAGCTGAAGTTACAACTAGGAGAAGTGAGCAGGTCAATGGGCCCCCAATTCTATAATTCCAGTGTTACTTTCATTAAAATCACCTAAAATGGACCCTTGGGGACCCCGACAATAAGTGGAGGCGAGAGGGAAGAACAGTCCCTGAGGCTGAGAAACTTCTGCCCTGAATGTTTTAGTATATTAAAGAAGCATGCATGATCTACCCCAGGGGTGTCAAACTGCAGTCCTGGGGGGCCGGAGCCCTGCTCATTTTTGGGTTTCCCCTCATTTAACACACCTGATTCAACTCCTTGCACCTCCTTCTGCTAATTACCACACAGCCCTTGAGCTGATTAATTTGTGGTGGAACTGGGAGCGAGCTAAGCTGCACAGGGCTCTGGCCCTCCAGGACTGGAGTTTGACACCCCTGATCTACCCAGTCAAAGGCTTGTTCCTGGTGGATTGAAATCAACCCTAAATCATGTGAATTCAATCTACACATCACGCATTAGAAACAAGTTACCCATTATTGTGTGGCCAGGAACACAATAATAGCTAGAGTGTACTGATGTCTCCATGCATTGTTGAAATCTATTGAAAAGGCTTTTAGGCAGAGTCTTATAATCAGGACACAGTAAAGGCACAAGACTCCAGTTCTTAAGGATCCTAAGTTGCTGTTTTTGAAAGAAGAGATAATGCTGCTCTTGTCTAGCTGGTTTGCATTTTCCAACCATCAATGTCCATTTATAAACTTCATACAAGTCTGTCCCTAGTACTTCCCAGCACCATTTATAAAATTCTGCTGGCAGTCTATCGATGTCCAGTGCTTTCCCTAGTGATAGTTGTTGATCTGCTGTCATCAGCTCTTAGTGTTTAATACATCCAAAGCTAGTCTTTGTGCTGTCTACAGTTTACTTAGCTCCATCACCATCTCCTCCATGCTAGATGGATCGCACACTTCTGCACTGAAAAGCTGGGCATGGTAGTTCATAACTATTCTCCTCATTTCAGACGGCACTGTAGTCAGGATTCCATCTGCAGTATTTGATTTGCCTTATTTTCTTTGTCAAGCTGAAAATGACCTTGAAACACCCATGGTTTTAACTCTAGAAATTCTCACCCCGAGTAAAGCCCCCTTCAACTGTTTTTGAAAGTAAAGCTTAATGAATGCCTTTTTCTTTACTTTTAAAATATTTAAATCTTCCTCAGGTAGACTGATGTCCCTCTCTGAATTCTGAATAGTACTCTTGGCCATTGCCCTCATGCGGTATGCTGCTGGCAAAATCCTTTGATTTGTGCTTTGCCTGCTTCTCACAAGACAAAATTCTCAATACACCTGTACCAAAAGTCCTGACAGAACCAATCGTTGTGAAGTAATTTCACATTGAATTCCCAGTAAAACATAGGCTTTGCGGTCATTGACAGGGTTAATCCGAACGATACTGTGCGGTGGTGAGAGACAGAGTGATTTTGACCCCGTTCCTTCTACATTTTGCTACATAAATTCTATCTAGTCTGAATACACTGATCCTTTTTTTCTGACAATGATCTATGTACACTGTTTTACCTCAGAGTTTGTCTGTCTGCACACATCCATTAATCCTTGTTCCCTTATTAACCTATCAAGTGCTGGTCCTGACTCCAAATGAGGTTCTTCCCCACTTCTGTCCCTTGTGAAGTCTGTTGTATGGTTCCAGTCTCCCTGTATCATAACACAGCTATTATTGTCACACTGTTGTAAAGAATTGTTTCATCTTGAGATATTCTTAAACCTCCACTGTTTGGTGCATACGTGTTTGCAAATGTAAGATTATTTCAGTAAAAATAGTTAAATGACTTATCTCATTAATATTAATATTCTTCAGTATCTGCTGTTTTAGATTAATGCATATGTTTACCTGTTTGAATTTGGAGAAATTCGATTGGATAAAAATGGGGTGAGCAGGAGATGGGAAGTTTTCGTTAATTGACATGGGTTGAAAACCTATGTGAGCTGCTGGCTAAATGGTTGAAGAATGAATCTGCCTCAGTCCATTGCTAATTATTTGTAAGGCACTCCATCCATCCTTTAGGTGAACCTATAACAAATAGGAATCCTATTCCTCACGCCTTTGTCTAAATCATTAGTAACCTGCCCAGCTCTATATGTCTGTCTCATACATATCTGTCACTTGAATGTGATTTGTGACTTAAAATGTGCTCTCCCTTCCACCATAATCCCCAATCTATCTCACGTTCCTTGTCACTATGAGTGTCTCATAAAAAGTTTTTCTTTAAACAGACCTAGCAAGTGTGGCTCTTTTCTTCTCTTATTTTCTCTGCCTCCACTGATGTTTAGCCTATTCTCAGCATCTCCATTGAAGTCGTAAAGAAAAACACGCAGACACAGCAGTACAGAAGGGAAAAAAGCACCTTCGGAGATTAATTCTTGTCATTAGCGTGCTTTGCGTTTTATTTCGCTCCATAATTTGGTCGTGACTTTCCTTGAGCGATATCTCTTTTGCTTACTCATTTTATCGTAACTAGCTGTTTTCGATATTTTTCCTACTGATGCCAAAAACTTTTTTACATCTGGGAAGAAATCTGAAATTTGCACTGTCATCTAAAGATTAATTTATTTCCTGTAGCAAGTATAACTGCTGATCTTTCCTAGTATAAGATGCAAGTTCTGAAATATCATCATATATATCCTCTTCATGTGTGACTCCTTTTATCTATGACTTCTACTCTATCCCTTCCCTCCACCTTTCCTTGCGACTAGGGCTGGCTCAAATTTTCCAGGTGCCTTAACTTTACTTGGGAGCCCCCCCTTCTAAGCAAACTGATGATAATTACACTCCTTCCACTACACGGGTAATTCGGGGCCCTTGGCAACTGCCTGTTCTGCCTACAGCTGAAGGTCAGCCCTTGACTCTACTCTTACGTCATTGATCGCTGGACACATCCAAATTAATTTTACATCCTCTAATATTGTTAATAGGTTGGTTGGTAAGAGGAAGCCTATGGTGTGGGCTGACCAGGGTCTTCCGGACTGGCTGGAGTCCCGAAGCAGGGATTCCCTGGGGGGTGTGGCTTTCGAGACAGCGAATCCATACATGAAGAGCGTCATGTCAGTGAGGCTCCCCCAGGCTGATTCGTGACATTTCTGGAGTAAATGGCAGAACATATATTGGAAACTGTAATTTTTGTTGTTCATAAAAACGGCAGAATGACTGGATAGTGAGCACCACTTACTTAGTTAACTAACTGACCATGGCCATATCTGTTAAGAATACCACTACAGCTTTATTCATCCATGATGCCAATACAATACTTTTACATCCTACTTGTTCTACTACTGCTGTTATGTTACCTTGAGACTAGTTTTGCACTTCATTTCATGTCCCTTAAATTCTCGAAAGAAACCTGAAAACTCATCCCTGTTTAACGATAGTGTAATCAATGGAAAAGGGTCTTCCTCTTAGTGTAATCAACGGAAAAGGGTCTTCCTCTTAGTGTCATCAATGGAAAAGGGTCTTCCTCTTTGGGCTCAAGCACCTCTTCACCATCGCATTTCAGCTTTACCTGTTCTTCTGCTGTGAGCGCTGAGCAACAGCGATTCAATAGCTAAGCCGCTATGCACAGGGATTGTAGATCCGGACATGTTGCTAAATTGTCAGATTGTGTAAGCACAGGACCAATTAAGTCTGTCAACTTGTACAGAGTCACAATGCCAGCAGAGCACAGAGCTCTAGTTAAGGCTGAAGAGGTTCTAATACTTGTGTCTATATGTGCGATAAGTGGTTCCTTGAGAAGACAGTTCGAGCAGAATGTGCATGTCCCCCATTGTGCAGTAAACAGGTGCTACATGTTATAAAGACTGTGATAAAAGAAAGGGAGAGAGTGAGAACATGACAGGGAGAGGAACATGGATAGCATATGAGACATTAAGAGAAAGAGGGAGACAGGGTTCAGGGGGGAAAGAGAGATAGAGACAGAGTGAGTGAGAGGGGGAGTGAAGGAGACAGAGTGAAGGCAACAGAGATATTGAAAGGCAGAGAAATTGAATGAATGAATAAAAGTGTGGGTGTGAGACAGAGTAGTGGAGAGACTGCATGTGTGCCTATAAAATGGGCCATGAGGCGGGACGAACCTTTAACAAGACATTGATTGAAGAAGATAGGGTTTTACTGTACTGTGGAAACCTGCGGAGCGCTGAGATCAATCCAAGGCCCCCAAGGCCTGCGACCCTGTAGCGGGCAGTCTGCCCATCTCCTCCATTAGTGCCACAGTGGCAGTGTGCCCATTGTAGGGAAGGGGGGGGGGGGGCTGTCACCCTGGGTATTACGCTCACAGCTTCGCTGACTGTGCCCAATCACATGCTTCAGCCTGCATCAGCATTGGTAGGTGTACCTCTGCTTTTTCATTTAATATTTACTTATTTATTACTTCATGAGAAAACGCAAGTGCACATTACTATATGGAGGAGTTGTACACTGAATCTCATTGTACTGTGGACAATGACAATAAAGGAATTCAATTCAACAGATATACAGCACATATGAGCTGCTGAATGAAATTTTATATAAAAATCACTTTATTGAAGGCACCACACCACATGCATAACCCCATAGTAAGGCCAGGGATTATCAAAGTCTCCGTACAGGGACAGATGTGTCTGTGGTAAAAGAGGCTATGTTTTTACAAACAAAGTCCAAGGTAAAAATTATATGTTGAGCGCAAGGTCCATCAGAATTTGCTACAGTGTTCACCCCATACATAAAATCAATCAATTCAATTCAATTCTGTTTTATTTGCATAGCGCATTTTCACAACATTATTATCTCAAAGCGCTTTACAGCATCCCCACCCAAAGCCCCCAGTGAGCTAGTCAGAGGAAAAGAGGCAAGGAAAAACTCCCTGGTAGGAAGAAACCAATGGAGGAATCAGACTCAAGGGGTCAGTAAAAGAAGTCAAATGAACCAGATTGCAAAATTTCACAGTCCAAATTTCAAGATTTGAGTCTCAATGCAGGAGGCAGGCAGGTGATGGCAGGCAGGTACTGGTGCTGCTTCTGATGGCAGGACGAACAGTGGTACAGCAGCAGGGCGTTCAGGAGAGATGTCACCGGCAGAAGGGTGAGCAGGAAAGACGTAACCGGCAGAGGGGCGAGCAGGAGAGACGTCACCGGCAGAAGGGCGAGCAGGCCGGAGAGACGTCACAGGCAGAAGGGTGAGCAGGAGAGACGTAACCGGCAGAGGGGCGAGCAGGCCGGAGAGACGTCACAGGCAGAAGGGCGAGCAGGCCGGAGAGACGTCACCGGCAGAAGGGCGAGCAGGCCGGAGAGATGTCAGCGGCAGAAGGGCGAGCAGGCCGGAGAGACGTCACTGGCAGAAGGGCGAGCAGGCCGGAGAGACGTCAGCGGCAGAAGGGCGAGCAAGCTGGAAAGACGTCACAGGCAAAAGGGCGAGCAGGCCGGAGAGACGCCACAGATGATGGAGGAATCGCCTGCAGCAGGACAGGCAAAATATCTGATTTTTAGGGTCTCCAGGCAGCACAGCCCAAGAGGGGTAGAGGAAATGAAAAGTGCAATTAGCCAACGTAGGGGAGACTGGATGCAGTGCAAACAGTTAAGTGAGTGTAATATGTAAGCTCCGGCAGATATGGCTATGGCAGCATAAGTAGGAGGGAGAGGCAAGCGGGAATGCAGGCATGGGGAGTCCCCTGAATGTCAGCATTCCGTCAGCCAACATGCTACTCCTGGCCATCAGCATTCAAATTTGTCATTATGCTCTTTAGGTACAGAGCATAATGACAGGTCCCTGTAAACATTATGAAGAAACTATTCACAGCCCTGTATCTTGTATCGTGCAGGTACAATATTAATATACTGTACTGTACCTCAAGTCAACGAACCTCTGAAGCTGCGCCATGGTTTCACAAGCATCACAAAATAGTGCATTTGTTGATTATTACAAACCACTGAATTTAACAATTTTTTAAAATATATTGAATTCAGCATCAGGGCTGTACATTATATTTGCCTTCTTAACACTTGCTCATATGACAAAACATAATTAGTAATACAGTAGCATAAAGCCTTAAATGTATTTGACAGCAGGACAAAACCTCTCAATAATACCCTCTGAAGGTTTTAAAAACTTAAAAGAGACTTCAAAATGATCCAAGCAAATGTCTCACTATTAAGCTGTTAAGAAGGTATCCTTCTAGATGGTTCTCAGCAGATTCCTTCTGCAGAGTCTCTCCTGGGTGACCCACATGTCAGTACAGATCGATCCTGAAATGTTATTTGTGAAAAGGGTTTGAGGAGGAAGTCAGAGGCGCCCATCTGTGGAGACTGTCAGGACTAATTAGGAGCTGGGCTTTCTGAAGGGTACTTCACTTCCTTCCACATCTTTATTTTAAATGTTGAGACACTGCTAACATTTCTGCAGTTATTGGCCATCTGCAAATCAAAGTTTTGCTCTTGGATAATAGTGGGATTTCCTTGTACATGGGGTGGCGAATACTGTAGAATATGAAAAACTGGGCTGTTGAGATCGGTTTCCACTCCATTCCGGCATCACAAAGAACCACCTGTCAAAAATCACATAAGAAGGCAGTTCCTTGACAGTCTTGAAGTATTCCATAGTCATTAAATGAAACTGAGGATATCTCAATTTCCAAAGTCCATACTCAAAAGCTTAACGCCGAAGCCAGATGGGTTATGTCGCTCCAGCAACAATTTCCATGACCTCAATTACATAACAGTTTCAATACCCAATGTCCAGAGCAGATGAATTGATGAAACGGTTTTGTCAAACTCATAAGATTCTAATCATGCTTGATCACATCAAAAACTGAGATTCTATAACAGATGTCAAGGAGATGCCTGGCTTTGCCTCCCGCGACAAATATCTTTCAATACCATGTTCTGCCCTTCGGGTTACACGTGGCACCCACTACTTTCAGAAGGTTGAGTGCTAAGCAGTCCTGTCTACACGAAGCTTACACAGCCACCTGTAATGACCATGTTCACAGCAAAGACATGCCATAGAACAAGGATGGTTTAAGCTAGATTACACAAGGGAACATGGTGTGAGTTGTCCAACCCTTCAGACAGATGACAGTACGGTGGTTCCACAGTCAGGTATACCCTCTCATACAGCTTCTCGAAAAGCTTCCCATCCTCTACTGTCAGCTATTTTGCCATTACCCTGCCCTGTGCCACCCAGCTTTAAGTGGTGGTTTTGTGGTACAGACCGATGCCTCTGTTCAGTGGTTTGGCACAGTCCTTTCTCAGGAACATGGGAGAAGACCATCCCATTATTTCCCTTGGTCTCAAGTTACTGCCCAATGAAAAAAAAATACTTGGCAATCAAGAAAGAGGCCTGAGCAGTTAAGCGGCTCTTGCTGTCCCTTCAGCATTATCTTCACGGCCGTCGCTTCCCACTTGTCACTGAGCATGCTCCTTGGGGGCAGATAGCACAGCTCAAAGATTCTCTCTCCCAGCTTATCCGGTGGCTCCCCCTCTGGCTGCTTCTGTCATCCGGCATGTAACATAGCGCTGGGAATGTACACAAACTGGGGTGCCGCTTGAAATTCTGGGCCCCCAAGAAAGCATATCATATTGGACCCCCAAGCCAGACCAATCCAGTAATGTTCCAAATGCAGGCATGATTACACCCTAGACCAGGAGAACCTGAGGTTTCCCCACCAGAATGTCATAAACCAGAGGGAGCTATGTGATCTGCTGAAAGGCTCAAATAAAACAAAACAATATTCTGCCCCGACCCAGGCAGACAACTCTAGGGGCCAGAGAGATTACCATTACAGTTCCAGTGAGGCTCAGCTCCGAAGCCCCACCTTTAAGGGGGGGAGCTATTGAGAGAAACAGTGAGACTGAGAGACTGGGAAGGTGAGGACAGGCGCAAAATAGGTGGTTAGTGACATTATCCTTTTCATTGCAACTGTGAAGGAAGTCTCGGCTGACAGGGAGTTGCCGTGGTGACGACGAAGCAGAAAGTATCAGAGACTGTTCAGCGAGTCACACATTTTATTTATTTTTATATTTCTCTTTTCTCTCTTATAGCACGGTTGTTTCGACTCTTTGTTCAGTTTATAGGGCTAGGAGGAAGCGCCGTGGTATTTTTTCCCCACTTTACCACAGCATTAAATATGGGACTCTATTAGTGTTCCAAATTGAGGGACTGCATTGCAAAACCTTAAGTGTGAGTATTCTCGGAGTCCTAAGTGCATGGGCGGAGTTTGGGTTATAATTGCAATTAACTGGCAAGGTGTTCTGTGCTGGCAGTTAGCACCTTCGCATAAGTGGTTCGTTGGTATCCTGCAGGTAGACAAAATAGCGGGTTATGTGTGCATGAGATATGTGCATTAACACATGGGGTAGACAGGATGTACTTATGCATAGGTGTCATCATTAACTCTGAGAAACGTCTGCGTTCCTGAAATGAGGCTGCAGATCAGGTATTCGGCTCAAGTGAATATGTATTTTATTTGGTTTTTCGATAAAATTCAGTCTCTTGATCTAGAAAGCCATATCCTGGGACAGCAAAAGTGTCTTGGTAAGGGCTATTAGTTTTTAGAAGGTATGAAAGCACAAAGATGAATAGATAAAATGGCATATTCTTAGGATACTATATACTAGGAAATTCAGTCTATGAGGTATGCAAGTGAAAAAGCGCCCACACCTTTACCCAACTAATAATTTATCTTCTGACACATAAAAGGCACAGTGACAGATATATTGCGTTCACATCCATACACTCATATAAACACCAACATACAGTAATACAGAAGAATTTATGCAAAATAAAATCAAAGTTAAACAGCATGATATATTAATTATATACATGCATCTATGTATCTATTTCGGAAATATAATGAAATCCCATCAAAATCATCAATCTATATTATACCTACAACATATTATGCTGTAGTAATAACTTGAATTGAACCCTTTAACCCACCCCCAAACCTAATGCACAGCCCTCTTTCTGCACAGCAAGATGCTTCTATTGTGTGACTGCTAGATCTTTTTTCAAAGCAAATTTCAGGCCTGCGTCAGCTGTTTACAGCGTCTCACCTCTGGCCCCCACCTGCATCTCTCAGCTCTAAGCTTGATAGAGATCAAGGGGCTTCCCCTAATAGTATTACTGTCATATTGTACAAGTAGCTATGACCTGACAGACGAGAGGGAACACAGCCGCACAATCGCAAATGAAATGATCAGTCACATGTAAGTCATCGGGCTACGGAAACACGAGCATAAGATTCAGACTGTGTAATTCACTCCGAAGATCGATGGCACCGTGCTCCCCGCCTTGGAAATAGTTTTTTAACTGGTGGCAAAATGAAGCAAAACTGTTTGCATAAGACTTTGACTGCGCATAACGAACTGATTAGATACGTTCTTGGCGCCTCCAGCAAGCTTAGCCCTAATGAAAACCATCGGTCAGCCTGATCATTTCTTGGCCTTGTGCTTCCATCACACACACCAGCCCCTGAAGTTATTGCCTTCACACTGACTGATGATTTATTTAATCATTTAGAAGCTATTAGTTACTCGTACGGTGTTATGTATAACCCTTCACAGCACCAACAGACCTACTTCGTTTGCCTTTATGGTTTAGCATCTAAGACCAAATATGGTCCATGTGTGAGGCTTCATGCACATTGTCATAGGTATATACACACATGAACATGGATAAATTCCTTGTGTACACTACCAGTCAAAAGTACAGACACACCACAGCTTTTTACCACTGTTCCATTTATTTCACAAACTGCATATTGTTTATTCGTAAGCATTGGAAAGTTGAGTGAAGAACTAACTCTAAATGAAAATGTAAGTCAAATAAAACAAGTTTCCCTTGTAACATGGAAAGAGTCTGTAACAGTGCATGTCTGACATCCTGTTACCTGGTAGTGTGGTGATGGCATAGTCACATTCTAGGCTGTCCTTTAACTTTAAATGCACTAATTAACTGTTTCATCCCATGAAGCAGAGCAGTATTTATAAAGTATGTAGAGAGAATGCCTCGAATTTTCTTTGCTAGAGAAATGTCAGATATGGTATTTTCTTGCTAATAAAGGTACTGAAATGGTGAACATACTGTAGATTTATTTGTTAGCAAAGAATATTGATTGTAATGTTAATGTAAATGTTAAGTGAGTAACATGCAAATCTAGAAAATGTTTTTTGCAGCCAAACTATTGAGTATTTTAGTTTATGGATAGGTCGACAGGTATCAGCAGAATACTTTTGAAGTCAGTCTGACCTTCGAATCCAGAGAACACCCCCCGCCCCTGCTAAAATGGACTGTTGCATGTACACTATTGTAATTTCTAGCGTATAATCTAGGAGTCAGTGGGTGTCCGCAGAATAAATTAGAAGTCAGTCTGACCTTCCAATCCAGTGGATGTTTTTGCCAATTAGTTCTTCATGGCATGGCCACAGCGAGGTGCTGGAGACATTCCTTACAGCAGTGTTTCACAACCTGGTCCTTGGGGACCCCCAGGCGGCTCCTCCCAGCTCCCTGCCTGTCTGGGGGTCCCTACAGACCGGATTGCAGAAGCACTGTCTCTGGTCCATATTGGCATGATGACATCATGTAATTGCTGCAGATTTGTCTTTCCACCCCAGAGGTACGATATTGGATTCATTTCTGGTGACTGGGGAGGCCGTTGAGGTACACTGAACTAATTGTCATGTTCATGGAATCAGTTTGGGGTGGCTTATACTTCGTAACATGGTACATTATCCTGCTGAAACTAGCCATAAAGCTAAATTGTGGCCATAAAGTGATGTACATGGTCAGCAACAATACTCAATATGTGGATGAGGTCTGCCGTGGCATTTAAATGATGCTTGATTGGTATTAAGGGGCTCAGTGACTGCCAAGGAAACATTCCCCACCTGATTACACCATTGTCAGCTTGAACTGCTGACACAAGGCAGGTTGGATTCATGCTGTTCAGACCGGACCATCTGCATGTCGCTGCAGAAATCAAGATTCTTCAGACAAGGCATTGTTTTTCCAATCTTCAGCTGTCCAGTTTCTGTGACCCTGTGACACTGTATCCTGAGTTTCCTGTTCACAGCTGACAGGAGTGGAATCCAATGTGGTTTTCTGCCGTTGTGGCTCATCCACCTCAAGGTTCGATGTCTTGTGCATTTAGAGATGCATTTCAGCTCACCACTGTTGTACAGAGTAGTTATTTGAGTAACTGTAGGCTTCCTCTCAATTAAAATCAGTCTGACCATTTGCCTTTGACTTTTGTCATCACCAAGACATTTTTGGCCAGAGAATTGACACTCACTTGTTTTTTTTTATTGTCCTGTGTACATGTGTCTGGCAGGTGTATGTACAACAATAGGTAGTAGCAATGCAAAGTACAACTGAAAAATCTATAAGTGTGCAAAAAGTAATGGATTTTTCAATGATTACCTAAGCAACGTGGTCTGCTGTTCAGCAACACAACTCCAGGCTTGGTGTGTCATGTGATCGAATGAGAAACGGGACCCAAATGCAGAGCAATCAAACAGCCAAATCACAGGACAGGGATCAGAGTTGAGATCGAAAGCAGATATCGTAAAACAGGGTGATCTATTCAGGGGAGTGAAGGAAAAGGCAAACATTTGTGATGACCCAGGGAAAGCAGGAGACTGAGACACATCTAGATGGGGGTTGGGATCAGCAGCTGCTCAAGTGGCAGGGTCTGGGAGAATAGGGACACGAAAGCACACGAGAGGAGACTCGGCAGTCTGGCAACCAGGGAAGATGGGGGCAGAGGACCACTCAGCAGTCTGGCAACCAGGGAAGATGGGAACGGAGAACCACTCGGCTGTCTGGCAACCAGGGAAACGGGGGCAAAGAACCACTTGGCGGTCTGGCACAACAAGACAAAACCTCACAATGATGAAACCAGTTCACCTGCTTTTATACTATTGGCAATCAGGACCAAAGCGAAGCAGCAGTGAATATTTGGCCGAGTTAGATTGGGCTCACAGCATGGTCACCATGAGCGATCCGGGCCCATCCTGACAGAGTGAAGCAATCAGTAAATATGGCATTTCAACAAGCTTGGTATCATTGTAGATAACGTTTTTTAAACAGGAGAGTCATCACACAGTGAAGCTACTAGGAACTGCAGCATCTCGTGGAACATGCAAGAGACCAAAGAAAATACAAATACTGACAGGTAGTGCAATATGGCTATCCTTATCTATTATAATTTTCCACTATGTTCATTACAGTATTTCACTGCTAAGACATGTTTCCTCAAATTTCTCACACTTTTCCCAAAAGTCTAAACACAAAACCACATCTTCACACTACGTTCACAAATCCACTCACTGGTCCGGCAAGATGAAACAAAGGGCTCCAAACTTAATTCTTGTTCCAAACTAAACACTGCTTTCAGATCACACACAAAACCAGTCAAAATACCACTGATCATTCATCACACATTACAGCGAAAAATTGAAAACACTGCCAGTTCAAACTGTTCCTGGCATGTAGAAAAAAATGTTTACCGTGGATGTGCTCTTTTGCATGTTTCACTGCAGTATTGAAAACTAATTGCACCAGAAGAATAAAAGAAAATTTTATTGTTTAGCAAAAATGTTTCATACCACTCACTATGCGTAAAGCAATATGTAGTGTTTGCAGTATTCCGTACTCTAAAAACGTTACTGTAAAGGCCAAAGGATGAAGTAAAATTCTCCAAAGTACAAGGTTGTATTACTGCCAAGTCAAGGAAGAATATTCATTCTGCCTCATCATCATGATTCAGGGCAGGTTCGGGCCAGAGAACTTTGTCTGCATCACAAGAAAAGTTCTCCCTTGCTGGGAAACAGAGGAAGAATCCTCAATTGTCTGCATTCTTACCTTGACATTGAAATTCGACACCTATAACACACCAATCCGGCATGTAGTTTTGCAAAAAGAGTGGATGAGGTCTGCCAGTTGTTTGTAACTGGATGAACATGGTTTAAGGTTTTGTCTGGAGAGTGATTGGTTCTCAGCTGCTGGGCATTGCTGCCTGTGGCACCTCCACCAGTGCCTCTGCTAGTCCAGCCGAGAGTCATCCCTTTAACCCCGAAACGTCATACGGTGGTGGGCCAGTGGTCAGGGTCGTCTCTCTGCCGCCCCCTGCAGGTGGACACAGGATCCTTTCTTCCTGCTGTCGCTCTTCCTTCCTCTCCACAGCAGGAGGTTCCTCTTTAACACTGGACCTTCCAGCAAACTCCCAGGCCTACTCCTCATGACACTAGAAGGCCCTACTTCACTTCCTCAACCATAACTATACATGTCAACCTAGTGGAACATCTCCTCACACCAACAGACATCAATCCGCACCCCCATTGTTCTGCCACCTCCCTGCTAGCTTGGATAAATCATGCATTCCTCAACTTCTCCATCCTTCTAGACCATAGCCAGAAGCTGCCCTTCTAAGCCTCCTCCAGTGTCTTTCTTCAGCATCATGCCTGCCTATCCAACATCCTTCAATATACTCTGAGTCAGCGTTCCCACAAATCCTTGGTAAACCAATCTCTCTCTATTCATCCAGCAGCTTCAGACATATCCGTTCCTTCCTCTCACTACCTGCTTCCTCTCCTTCTTCTCTTGGGATAGTAAACACAATCATTACAAAAATTCTAGGGGTAAAACATGGCAGTGATTTTGCTTCTCATCACCTCCGAGAAAGTAAGACGGCGCTCCAGGTACAAAGGCTGCGGGTGGGCCGGCTCGCCAGCGGGAAGGGCACGCGGAGCGTCGAGCTCGGGGAGCGACTGACGCGTATTTGATGATTTATTCGCATGCTTAACTTTCCCCTGTAGCAGTATAACTGGCCCACATGCCAAAACGTCAACGTCGGTCCTTTAGTCACAAAGTCGAGGCGTGATTCACCGCTACCGGGGCCCGCGGTGATTGACGAGACTGTCCCAGATTCTCAGTGCGCCGGCCTTTTCAGAGGAAGCTGCAAACTTCAACGCCAAAACTCTCTTCTTTACAGGTCAGTGAACCTTGACTGAAGTCAAGGGCACAACGTTTTGTAAGACATCTCCAGTGCTAGACAAGTGCAAAAACCTCTATGTGTAGAATAGCCCCAGTTACAATGTTTTTATTTTCATTGTACTGCTGCGCTGCTACTAGAGGTTTCATGCTCCTTAAAAATGTTTTTCAACAAATCTCATTTCTCATTCTCTTAGTCACAGTCGCCCCTTGGCCTAAGGATGGTCAGTGAGCCTGTCAGGCCATCAGCGGTGTCCGTGTGCACAACAGGGGCCGGTGACGCCGAATCGATCCTCTTCTCCACCGTTTGCCCTCTCTATCACCCTTGCGGGAAATCTTTGTGAAGCAGAGACGTGGATAGCTACCTCTGTTTGTCTCTGAAGGGAAGATGGGAGAGAATCAAATTGAACAGCAGATGAAGACGAGCGTTCCTGGACACGTCAAAAAATAATGGGTGTTTGTTTGTTTGCTTTTAATTAGAGGTTTATATAAAGCTGCTTGTCTGGCCATATGACAGAGAATATAGGCAAAGAGGAGAAGGATTTGGCTCAGATTAAGGATACAAACAGAATATTTCAAGGATTTTAGGGGGAGGATGCCAGTTGTTATGTGCTGCATAAATCTTAGTCATGGTCTATTTGTAAGGTGTATACTCTGTGCATCATATTCAAGCTGATGTGGCTATCATATCCTACAACAATGCACATAAATACACCTGCTTCATTGTTAATGTTTTTACACTCTAAGCGAAAACAGGCAAGTTACATGTTGTATATAGTAGTTGCACTGACTTGTCTTGAATTTGACTATTCTGAAGAACTGAATTTTAGTTTAGTGAAGAATACTGAATGTATTATTATAAATCAGAAAGGGACATTTTATATGTATATATACTGTACAGACCCTCCCCGGGTTATGATGGTCTGAGTTACGATATTTTGACTTTACAGTGGGTAAATGTTTTCACTTTCAGCACATTATTACATATATGTTCACGTTATATATTATTATATTATTAAGTTACATGAGATACATGAGAACTGTCCTCAATTTGTATTTGAACTGCCTTTCAATACCTGGTGTATGCCTACACTGTATTACATTATATTATTTTTGCTGTTCAATAAACCAGTGTTTTGCTTAAACGAGACTCTACAAGTGGATTCCACACAGTTAGATGCACTGTTTTAAAATTTTCACCTTAAGAGAGGTTTATCAGAACGCAACCCCATCGTAACCTGGGGAAAGGCTGTACATGTTTGCAGTAAATCAAATGGAAAAACCATTGTTCATAGTTTAGATTTATATGTTTTTTGTTTAGTTTTTAAGGTTATTTGAAAACAATACGCATAGCTCTTCTGGGTTTAATATGTTTCTGGAAATTTTCTGAAAAGGCTGAATGAAAATCATGTGCGGAATGTTAATCGGGAACAGGGAGCAGCTACATACATCATTCATTCCCCTGTAACTTCTCAGCATTTCACCGTGCTACGGTGCAAAGGCGTCACAATGGGGTTCGTAATGATTTTCTACACAGAAGCATAGAATGACGCAGCTAGGGCTCAAAAACAAAATGAATGAACTTTCAGGCGCATTCCAGTCAGAGCCTGATATCACTCAACTCACACGTTGCTTGAAGAGTTTCGTTAAGGAGAACAGTTATTGTTATACAGCACAAATATGGAAAGGTGACAGAGATTTACTGGAAAGGGATTTTCGAGAACTGGGCAACGAGCAACTAAGGAGTGAATGTTTATATACCCAAGACGTCCATCCATATATTTTCTGTACCCACTTGTCCTGTTCAGCCTATCCTTGAAGCTATAGGAGAACAGCAGGGAATCACCCAGGATGGGGCACCAACCAATCACGGGGCACAGTCACACACCAGTAACTCAGGCACCTATGGGCAATATGGTAACTCCAAATACCCTCAGCATGTAATTGGACTGTGGGGGGAGACCGAAGTACATGGAGGAAACCCCACGATGATACAGGGGGAACATGCAAACTCAACACACAAGGAACCCAGGCAGAGACTCAAACCCTGGTCCCAGAGATGTAAGGCAACAGTGCTAATCACTGCACCAATACTTAAGACAGTTGCTTTTATTTCAATAATATTAACAAAGTTCAAGGTAATATTATTGTCATGTGCACATATTTGTGTCCTCCTTTCCGGTCATAGCGCCATATAAATACCAAACGACAAACAGATACAAATAAATACAGAAGCCAACAATAACATTCATCTTCCGTCAAGTTCCCAGGGGTCACGTGCCTGGAGTGAGTCTCAGGCAGCATATGGACCACAAGGACTACACCTTGGACAGGTCGCCGCTGCAAAGCACACACACACACACAGTCATACATCATGGGCAATTCAGTAGAATCACCAGTTCACCTATACACAGGTCTTTGGACGGCGGGAGGATGCAGGAGAACATGCAAGCTCTACACACACTGAGTGAAGAAGGAATTCAGACCTCGAACCTTGGAGGCATGAGGTAATAGTGCTAGACGGTGAACCAGGGTAACAATAAATAACAGCACCGTAAACAAGTACTTAGCATACAGCTGGACAAGAGATGCATTGAAGGTAGACTGCATGAAATAAAGTGTAAGCTTGTCAAGAGATGCATTTGAGGTAGACTGCATGAAATAAAGTGTAAGCTTGTCAAGAGATGACTAAAGACAAAGTAAAATCGAAAGTCTACCAGCTTTGGGCGGTTTGGACAATGGATGGATGGATACCAGCTTTGGTTACGAAGCAAAATATACAGTGGCAAGTAAAAGTTTGTGAACCTTTTGGAATTTCATGGTTTTCTGCATTAATTTGTCACAAAATGTGATCTGATCTTCATCTAAGTCAAAGGTATTGACAGATATAATGTGGGTTTAATAATAACACAAAAAAATCTGATCTTTCATGTCTTTATTGAGAGCAATCATAAAAAAACTCATAGTGCTGGTGAAAAAAGTAAGTGAACCCTCGAGTTAATGACCTCAGAAAAGCTCATTGGAGTCAGGTGTGAGCATACCTGGAGTTTTATTAAGAAAATGAGTTTGGGGGTGTGGAATAGAGCTACTCTGACTGATAAAAATCACTCAAACTGTTTGAGTTTGCTCCATACAAGAAGAATACTGTGAGCCGTGCCTTGCCAAAAAGAGCTTTCAAGGGATATTCCTATTTCATAATGTTTATGTTCAACTTTACAATATTTTGCAGGACAGATGTTTCCTAGTCTTCCATCCATCCATCCATCCATCATCCTCCGCTTATCCGAGGTCGGGTCGCGGGGGCAGCAGCCTCAGCAGGGAG